>LGSN01000843.1:0-20823 GCA_001314375.1 Phytophthora podocarpi | reverse complement strand
TTTACTATGGTCCTATACAAATATCAAGTGAAATGAAGTCGTTTCGGATCTCAGCCGACCCTTCGCTGGGCTCCCGATGTAACTACTCGGCTGTCCAGCTGAGTCGCCGAGTCGCTGACCTCGAACTCAGCTACAGTACCCCCTCGAACAGCACCACAATCACCTTCGTGCCGGTCGAAGCGAGCTCCTTGACGTACTCGATCTGACCAAGAGGCAAAGTCAGGTCGTCGATGTCACCCGTCTTCTCCTCGTACACCTCACCAATGACGGCGACAGTGTACTCGGCCTTGGTAGCGTATTCTTTGGCAGTAGCAAGATCAACATCGGTGTAGTCGCCAGTGATGTTCAGTCCGTTGAAGTACGAGAAAGCGTCACTGCCAGCAATGACCTCGAAACCCTGCTTCATAGACACGCCGTGCGAGAACATATCGTTGTCAGACACACCCTGCACCTGCAGAGTCCAGCCACCGCACTGGTAACCGATGTTGTCGGCGCTGGGACCTGTCAGGAACACGGAAGCATCCTTCGCAAGAGGCAGCGTGCTGTCGTTGTTCTGCAGCAGGACAATCGACTCGCGGGCGCCATCCAAAGCAGCAGCCACATCGTCATCATTGCCAACCATGTCGACGTATTCCTCACCTGGCATTGGGTTATCGTACAAGCCAAGCTTAAGCTTCAGCTTGATGACGCGACGTACAGATTCTTTCAGGCGGTCAAGAATTTCAGGCTCCTCCTCGAGCAAGTTGTTCGTGCCATTTGTGAACAAGAGATCCGAGGCGACCATACTCATATCAATTGAAGTGCGCTCAAGAGAGAACTTGGTAGCTTCATTTTCAGACGAGCCGTGCGGTGGAACTCGGTCAAGTGGTTGATCTCACCGTAGTCCGTCACCATCAAACCTTCGAACATAAGGTCATTACGCAACAGCGTCTTCAACAACTTCGTATTCTCTACGACGGGCACACCGTTCACCGAAATGTAGTTCTCCATACCAGTCAACAAACCAGCGTCCACAGCAGCCTTGAATGACGGGAAGTACGTGTTCAGCAGGTCGAAGTCTGACATCGTCACACCGTCCTTGTCGTGGCCCGTCGGGTTCCAGGCGTAAGCGATCCAGTGCTTCATGCAAGCAGCAGACTCGTTGTAGCTTTGAATGCCGCGGACGACAGCAGCATCCATGACCGAAGCCAGGTACGAGTCTTCGCCGAACGTCTCGTACACACGCGACCACAGCGGGTTGTGCGTGATATCAAGCACAGGGTCGAAGATCCATGGGATACCGGCAGCGAGCGTGTCACGTGCAGTGATACGCCCCTGCTCATACAGCAGATCGGGGTTAAACGTAGCGGCACCGCTGATCTGCTGTCCGAAGAACACCGTGTCCGTAACCAGCGCGTTGCCGTGGGCGGAGTCAGTGCCGTAGATCATGGGGTGGCCGCCATTCTCCTCTTCTGGATGCCAGCAACAAACTCGCCCATTTGAGCCGTACGAGCCGTTGATTTCACCGAGATCCGACATCGGAGGGCTCAGGTACGATCCGACATGGTACTTAGCAAAGCCGCGGACAGAATCCTCGTCGAGTTGGTAGGTCGAGTTGATCAAGCCGTAGCCAGCGATCTGCGTCATCTGGCCGACAATGTCGACGCTGGTAAAGTTCGCCACGATCTCATCGACCTTGGCGTCCCATTCGTCGGCAGCGGCAAAGTAGTCACCGTTGAAGACGACCAGAGTCAGCGCCGTGTAGCACACAGCGGACAGCCACGATTTGAGCATCTTGCAGTTTTCGTTGCTTGATGTCTGAGGGTGAAGGCGAAGTGGAAAGTGAGCTACGAATCGAAGTGGCTTGGCGAGGGTCTCCACTGAAGACGATCGGTCCTGCCCGCGGCCGAGATGGAGGGCCGCTTGACCAGCACCTGCTGCCATGGGCGAGATAACAAAGGATCTACCAGAGCTGCCAAAACCTCAAAGAAGAAACAAATGATACAATCAGCCTTTTGACTAGTAGCGCGACACAAATCTTGATTAAAATGCTCGCAGCATTAGTACCCTTCGGTGAGTTCCTGCAGTAAAAATATACTAGTATGCATGTAGCGGTACCGGTACATACATGAACTTCCGAGCTGCACCAAGCTGCAGCACTTGCATTTTACTTGCATTTTTTAATACAAAGGCAAAAGTTAAAACTTTGACACCCGGTTTTCTGGGCCAGGGCTTGCGCAGGACGGATGATGTATTACATGTATTCAATACATATTAATACAGTGTACATGTACAGTAGTGATCGCGCGCGAACGGCGGCTGATTACGGAAAAAGATGAAGCGCTGCAATCAAGACGGGATCGGAAGTTTGTCGCGAAATAATCATCGCGATGCGCACCTCACCTCAACCACGCCCACTTGAGTGCTTCACCACCTGCTGGGCGCCGAGGGAGCGAGCAAGGTGCTTCGTCCGCGACCACCCACCATGCTGCTGCGACTAAAAGGCATTGGCTCATGTTCTAAAGAGCAACTCGAGTACGCGCTTGTAATATGTCACGAAGAATTGCATGACCTGGAATGCTGAGAACAAGCACCGGGAAGCCGCAATTGGTGACGTTGCTACTAGCCCACTGGCTACAGTGGGTGATCATTGATTGCCACTTGAGTTGTCCGTGTACTAGATCACATACCTAGTTAGTTGTCACCTCGGCAAATATCCCATTTTTTCCGAGTTAGCAACATTTTCGCCATTTTGGCTAATATCACATGGGAGACCCAGTCTTCCGGGAATGAAAAGTCAATTCGGAGGAAAACAAGTTTACTCACGTATGAACAAACCACACAAGCGACGGAGTTCAACACCAGAAATACATCGCATTTCGCGAAAAAATACAACATCAACAATCTGGGATCCAATGCAGCCAGCCATCAAAACTCTGGTTAAGTTCGTGAGACTGGAGTCCTGACTGAGTCAGAGCGTCTTCACTGGCATCGTTCTTGCCTCGTCCCTTCTCCGGGCTGCAGCTCACACTGTCAAAGACGCCCAGGACTATGGCCCAGACCAGACCCGCCTCGAGGTCTCGAAATACCAGCAACGCGCTGGTGGGCGGGCACGCAGTCGCCTTGAAGGCCCCAGGCGGCGCGTTCAGAGCTTCTCGACTGTCTGCGAAGGAGGTGGCACCTGCTACTGCCAGCAAGGGCTGCAGACCAGAGTCTGCTGCAGATCGCCCACGGAGCCCATGCGCTTTACCGCGACGGTTGTGCTCCTTCGGCATGCCACGGCGACTCTTGCACAGAAGCTTGATGCTCCCAAGACCGCAGGCGAGGACTAGATTAATGAAGCGAACTCCGTCGTGGTTGTGACGTCCGCCGATATTAATAGTCAGTGCGGTGTTTGAGCTGCTCTGATGCCTTGCCCAATAAATAGCAGGAACAAAACACTGGGCGTGAGGGTCGGTCGTGAAGGCGGGATTTGTTTTTTTTATTTGTTGTTTCTCCACTGGCGAGAGTATTGACTTGGTCTTGTATGTGAGACCGTGGAAGGTGAGACAACTCGGTAAATGAGCATCCACTATTCCGAAAATGCTACAGTGCTTACAGTAATTAGTCTGAGTGAGACTAATTTATGTAAGCAGTTTTTCGACGGGCTCACATAAATTAGTNTATTTTTATGGAGCGCGCTGTTTTGATCACACTATTCGGAGGGTTTCTCTCTCTCTCTCTTCATATTACGGTTGTTAGTGGTGTATTTTACGTTAGTAAATTTCATTTTACATACAGACTAATTTTGAATATTTCAACTAAGACTAATTATGAATCTGGCTAATTATGAATCACATGAATTAGTCTGACATAGACTAATTTTGAACACAGACTAATTTTGAACTCAGACTAATTACTGTAAGCACTGTAGTAGTTCGGAAGAGATGATATTTATCGCGTGAAAACAGCTCTCCCGTATAAGATCAATCGTTTCTCGGGCAAGTAGACTTTTCCGGCTGTTATCTCTATTTAACGCTTACCAAGTCTCTCAGCGGGTCCACCACGTGGTCCCAGCAAATCATCCGATAATTAGGTCAGAACATACTAACTCGGTAAGCGTTCTACTGTACTGTACTGTGCAACTGGAATTATTTCCAACTTCAAAGATCGGCGATGCATCCCGAGTTGAAGTACAGTCCCCGTCCAAACTTCAGCCTTTCCCCCGAGCAGACCTGCACCGCCAGGGCGAGGAATTACCTTATCTTAGTGGATATCCACTCACTTGTCCCCAGACTGGTCTCTCGTTTTCTAAAGTGAGTGCTTATCCTAAACCACAAATGCTGCACAAATGTGGCACACTGTTTCTGATTATTAATACTGATACCGGTAACAGTAAATTGCAACCACCAGCTCACTAGCTCACTTCAACATAAGATGAGCATTTCCCGCCCTGAGTACGAGCAAGATGTCCGAGCAGAAGAGAAGGGCCGTGCCCAAGAACTACGGCATCGCGCAGTTCGTACTGGAGGCATCAGACTTAGCCACTGCCAAGTTGCTCACTTTGCTGCGAGAGGCACGCCAATCAATAAGCCCCCCCCCCCCCCCCCCCCCCTGGGACGCTAATTGCGAGGCCAGGGCAACATTGGAGCAGACTATTTTATCAAGAACCGATGATAATAAATATAAAAACGATGATAAGTGGTCGATTTGTGATAATAATACTCCCAAAATGATCTAAAATCGATCGACGTATGGTTCAGTTTGCTCATTATGCCACGATGAAAGCTTTCAGCTTTTATAGATTTGAAATGGCCTGGCGGCTAACGCACTATGGCGCTTGATACGCGAGAAAACGTGCGATCAGTTATACCTGTAGTTATTGTTGCTGTGATGCTAACCGATAGATTTATTATCGGGTTACAGCAAGGATTAATAGTACGTCTTGTTGGTAAAGCTTATGATGTATGTTGGTTGAACGATGGTCTTGTGTTTGTCTAAGGAAAACTACAGACTGCCTAGATAATTAACCGTTTGGCGGGCCTTCTGTCGCTTGCCCCACAAAGGTAGTCGGGATGAGCGTTTTGCAATGTGGTTGAGCCATGGCACGATGATTTTCTAGCCATTTTCATTTTGTCACTCACTACTCGCTACGTCGTTGCTGTATATCAATCACTTCATGTCATTCACAATTCTGATTATAGTCCAAACCTATCCCCCCAAAATGAGTGGTCCGTCGAGAGACCAGTCTGAGGACAAGTGGGTGGATACCCACTCAGATAAGGTAATTCCTCTCGTCAGGGCAGTGCAGTACACTATACGACATGTTGTGCACGCGCGGCGCCAGCATTGATGTGTGAGCATAAGCTTACACGCATGTGCCGAGGTGTCGTTGCAATGCAACTTGCATGGCAGCTTTTTGAAAGCTGCTTTTCCGCTTGGCCACCATGGCGGATGCATGGTGAACATGATGGCGTACCTCCGTTGATCTGAGCCAGGCAGTCTTCAGGAAATAGAGAGCCCCGCGCGGCGTCTCGTGGACTTTATCAAGCCCAAATGAAGGCCACAAGACGTAGAGTGTCCGCCCAGAGTAATGTGCTCTAAAGTTAAGCAGTCGGTCATCGCCTACTAAATACGCACTAATGCAACCCAAGTAGGGGGGAGGGGGCAATGCCCCCTGCACCACCAGACGTACCACCTGTACATGGTATTTCCAAGGCACAAAATCGCAAAGAGCAGTCGCTCATCCCTTTATTACTACGGTGCATGTAAGTACCGGTCTGTTCAACGCTTATTTTGATCCCGTGGCAGATCCAGCTTGGTCGATACGAAACCCATGAGCGCCACCGACGTCGAGAACATGACTACGCGTGGGGCCACAAGAGGCCCAGTGATGCGCAGGAAGTCGCGGAAGCTCCACGTTGGCACATTCTTGGGGACTTCGTATGTCAACAAGTGTGACAGGTAGCGATTGAGAACTCGCCCTTGAACTGAGTACGCGACCACCGCAGTGATTCCGCTGGCTGTGAGGCTGCTGGCGCTCTTGGGAGGAGCCTTGCTAGCCGAGGAGGGGAGCGCTAGCGCCGTGCCTGCCTGGTACATGCCATAACCAGTGGCCGCACCCACGCCCGCCGTGCCGACGATAAATAGAGGGAGCACCATGCTGATGTTTTCTGCTCTTCTTGTTGACCGACGTTCTTGTAGCTTGTCGCCTTCACTGCTGCTTCAATTGTGGGGCCGAGCGAATGTCCCCTCCCTCCAGCTGTGTTGCGATAGGTCCAAATGATGGGTGTCGGCTTCAGACGAGCAGGAGGTGGATGCAAAATGGAGTTATCGGAGACAAGTGAAGCAAGAAGGTGTCGATGAATATGTTCCAGAGTACATTATCCATATTAGCGCTGTGGTCCCATTCAAAGTGTCGAAGCTCGTAGGTTGTCGTCCATGTGGTTCGCACCTAATACGTGGGGAGGACAGATGTCATTGTACAGGTATAGTGAATGTGAGTGATACCCCGTTGATTTTGGTTGGCCATCGACAGTGGCGGATTTGCAAGGCGAAGAGCCATGTTGTTTGTCATTTGGGAAAGTGAGCCGGGAGTGTAACGGAAGTTACGGCAAAGCGATAGAGACTTCTGGTAGCTAGCTACATGTGGAGTAGCAGTTTATTGACGGAGGTTCCAATGATTACAGTAGCTTAAAACAAGTAAATTGCCAAGTCTCCGGACGATGCAGACGACACTTGCTATTATTCGCTAGACAGTATATGACGGAACTCTCAACACACAACTTGTAGGCGTACGCAGGTGTAAGTTAGACAAAGGCAACAGATTTAGTCTTGACAGCTACCGTGAGCGCTGCAACAACCAAAGCAGTGCCATGACCCTGCATTATTAATACCCGTGTGAAGTATTGAGACACCGACGTGGCTCAACAAGAACTTCCACAAGAATGTTCGTGCCAAAAAACTCAACATCTACTGTGCTCAAAACCTGCAGTATTATACTAAATCCAAGTGACACACATATCTAGTTAAGCAATTTTATCATCTATAACATTCATGCAATAATTCTCTACTATCTACGTATCGTAGCGAATCTCTTCCAATCCATCACATATCCTCTGTATCACTTTTAACAGATCCAACTAACCGACCCCGCATCTTTGATACCCGCCAGCCATTTCCGCATACGGTATCCGTCAAGTCACCACCTGCACTCTTTGCGCCATGGCGGACTCCACCGCCCCCACACCCTCCGATGCCGCCGCCGCTGCAGCCCCTCCGGCCCCCACCAAGCTGAGCAAGAATGCCATGAAGAAGGCCCTTCGCGCCGAGAAGAACGGCGGCGCCAAGCCCAAGAAGGAGAAGGACCCGAACCGCTGGGCGCCCAAGAGCGACTCGAAGAAGAAGAAGGCAGAGACCTCCAAGCCCGAAGCCCCAGCCTTCGTGAATCGCACACCCAAGGGCCAGAAGAAGGACATAACTGCCGATCCCATGCTGGCCGCCTACAACCCCGTGGCCGTCGAGGCTGCGTGGCAGGACTGGTGGGAGGCCGCGGGCTTCTTCTCGTGCTCGGACGACAAGATCCGCAGCGCCAAGGCTGACGAGCGCTTCGTCATGGTCATCCCGCCCCCGAACGTCACGGGATCGCTGCACTTGGGCCATGCGCTGACTGTGGCCATCCAGGACGCTCTCACGCGCTGGCACCGCATGCTCGGCCACGCGACGCTGTGGGTGCCTGGCACGGACCACGCGGGCATCGCCACGCAGTCGGTGGTGGAGAAGCGGCTGCTGAAGGAGGAGAACAAGAGCCGCCACGACTTGGGCCGCGAGAAATTCCTGGAGCGCGTGTGGGACTGGAAGAACCAGTACGAGAGCCGCATCCACCACCAGTTCCGTAGCGTCGGCTGCTCCGTGGACTGGGACAGAACCTACTTCTCCATGGACGACAACTGCAGTCGCGCGGTGCGTCACGCCTTCTGCCAGCTCTGGGAGGAGGGACTCGTCTACAGAGCCACGAGGATGATCAACTGGAGCTGCAAGCTCAAGACGGCGCTGTCGGAGATCGAGGTGGACTACATCGACATCGAGAAACGCACCAAGCTAGCCGTGCCTGGACACAACCCCGAGCGCAAGTACGAGTTCGGCGTGCTCACGTCTTTTGGCTACCCCGTGGAGGGGGCTGCCGACGAGCAGGTGATTGTCGCCACGACGCGACTGGAGACCATGCTGGGCGACTCGGGCGTGGCCGTGCACCCAGAGGACCCGCGCTACAAGCACCTGCACGGCAAGCACGTGATCCACCCGTTCAACGGTCGTCGCATCCCCATTGTGCTGGACCCCGTGCTGGTCGACATGACCTTCGGTACGGGTGCCGTGAAGATCACGCCGGCCCACGACCCCAACGATTACGAGTGCGGCAAGCGCCACAGCCTCGATTTCATCAACGTGCTCACGGACGACGGCGCGATCAACGAGAACGGCGGCGCGTTCGCCGGTATGATGCGGTACGACGCGCGTATTGCCGTCGAAAAGGCCCTTGAAGCCAAGGGACTGTACCACGGCAAGGAGGACAACAAGATGCGTCTGGGTATTTGCTCGCGCTCAGGTGACATCATCGAGCCGCTCGTCAAGCCGCAATGGTTCGTCAACTGCGACCAGATGGCCAAGGACGCCATGGCTGCCGTCACGAACAAGGAGCTGACGATCCTGCCCGAAACGCACGAGAAGACGTGGTTCCGCTGGCTGGAGAACATCCGCGACTGGTGCATCTCACGTCAGCTGTGGTGGGGCCACCGCATCCCGGCCTACTTCGCTCGCGTCAAGGACGAAACCTTCGTTGACAAGAATGCGGAGGATTCTGGCGACCGCTGGTTCGCTGGCGTCTCAGAGAAGGACGCGCTGAAGAAGGCAGCGGCCAAGCTCAGCGTTGCTGAGGACCAGATCGAGCTGGAGCAGGACGAGGATGTTCTCGACACGTGGGTGAGCGCTGGTCTGTTCCCGTTCGCGGTGTTCGGCTGGCCCAACAACACGGGCGACTTCGAGAACTTCTACCCAACGGACCTGCTGGAGACGGGCTACGACATTCTGTTCTTCTGGGTGGCGCGTATGGTGTTCATGGGCCAGAAGCTCACGAGCAAGCTGCCGTTCAAGACGATCTACCTGCACTCGATGGTGCGCGACAAGTACGGCCGCAAGATGTCCAAGAGTCTGGGTAACGTCGTGGATCCGCTGGAGATCATTGCTGGTTGCACCCTGGACGACCTGTTCAAGAAGCTCGAGAACGGCAACCTGCCGGCGAAGGAGGTGGAGAAGGCCAAGAAGGGTCAGAAGCTGGACTTCCCGCAGGGTATTCCGGAGTGCGGTGCCGATGCGCTTCGTTTCGGTCTGCTGGCTTACACGCAGCAAGGCCGCGACATTAACCTGGACATCGGCCGTCTGGTGGGCTACCGCAACTTCTGTAACAAGCTGTGGAACGCCGTGCGCTTTGCCATGTCCAGCCTCGAGGGTGGTTTCTCGGCTGCCGAAAACGTTGCCGACACCGTGCTGGCTAACGCTGTGGTGGGCTCTCGCGACCGCTACATTCTGAGCCGCCTGAATCACGCCATTAAGGTGTGCAATGACTCGTTCGCTGCGTATGAGTTCGGCGAGCTGACCAACTCGTTGTACAACTTTTGGCTGTACGACCTCTGCGATGTGTACCTTGAGTTGACGAAGCCTGTGATCAGCGGCGACGATGCTGAGGCCAAGCTCACAGCGCAACACACGCTGTACGTGTGCTTGGAGTTCGGTCTGCGCCTGCTGCACCCGAGCATGCCGTTCGTGACTGAGGAGCTGTGGCAGCGTCTGCCGGGCAAGCGCTCGACCGCTAGTATTACGATCGCGCCGTACCCGCTCCCCATGGAGGGCTGGACGAACCCGGAGGTCGAGGCTAACATGGAGCTGGTGAAGGAGGTTATCCACGCTGCCCGTTCCGTGCGTGCCGAGTACGGACTGGCAAACAACGTGCGCCCGCAGTTCTTCATCAAGTGCATTGACAACGACGTGAAGGCTGTGATGGAGGCGCAACTAGACGACTTCAGCACGCTGGCCAAGGCTGGCGACTCCAAGTGCATTGTGGACGAGGAGGCGCCGCAGGGCTGCGCTATGCACAGTGTCAACGACAAGGTGCAGATCTTCGTGCTGCTCGCCGGTCTCGTGGACTTCGCCAACGAGATCGCCAAGCTGGAGAAGAAGCTGACGAAGATTGCGCCGTCGCTTGCTAGTCTGGAGAAGAAGATGGGCCGTGAGGACTACGAAACGAAGGTGCCTGAGAACGTGCGTGAGGCTGATGCCGCGAAGAAGGTCGCCCTGGAGACGGAGGAAGCTGGCATCCACCGCGCCATTGCCGAGTTCAAGCGCCTTCTGTAAGTCAGTTTGCGTGTCACGCGTTATAAGGCCGTTCGATGAGGAAGTCGGGAGCTAAGACCGGGTTTGCTTGAGACGGAATAGCGGAATATACTTTGCATGGACATCTTTACAAATGCGCGTGCATCGTCTGGGCTGCTGCTTCTTCCTCGCTAGGGTCCATAATCGCGCCTGGTAGTCCAGCAGAAGTCTGGGAGCTATCAGGAAAGTTTGCATCTCGCATTTCCCCCTTTTGCTCGACATTGTCTACCTCGTCCTGCTTGGGTTTCTTGATCTGCACCAGGTCGTCGTCCTCGACAAACTCGTCGGGACCAAGTTCTTCACCCAGGTACGACTGGAAGTTGCCGAGTCTTAACAGCATGTCATTGAGCCGTGAGGAAAAAAGCCCGATCTGTCGATCGAGCTTGTGCTCGTACTCTTCAGCCGACGCCAGCAGGCTGACAACAAGTCAAATACGTGCCAAGCAGTAAGACAACTGCTCTCCCCCCCCCCCCCCACACACACAACAATAACAACAACTGTTCGAACCTTGAGAGTTGATTTTCACCATCCACGTTGGCAGCTTCGTCCTCCAGAACAGACCCGAGCTGCTGCTCGAGGCCCCACGCTTTCTTCAGGTCTAAAAGCTTTTCCGCTTCATCCGATACGGCAAGAATATCTCGTGTTGCGTGCTGCAGCGTCTTGATGCCCTTCGTCGCCGCGGCTCGGAGTTTCTGCAGAGACGTAGATCAAGGAACGTAAGAAACGCACCACAACATGCAGAGGTGGTAGAACGACTGTTTACCTTGGCAAACGATGTTTCCTCGACACGCATGCCATGGGCTTCGAGCTGGTGTTTAGCGAGCTCTAGCATGGCCAGCCCATCGATGGCTGCTGCTTTCGCTCTCCCTCGTGAGGAGTCAAAGCGCTCACGCAGAATAGCCACCACGATATTCTACGCAAACACGCAGTCATAAATTAGTACATAGCTTCCGCAGAGATTATCCTAGAGCTGAGCGATCAACTCATACCAGGACGACAAATGACGTGGAGAACTGGAAAAGAAGACGAAACAATTGTCTGTCCACGCGTCCAACCATGTCCATCGAATGCCAACGCGTCGCAAGTGTCCTAGCCATCGTAGCTCTACATTTACATGACCACACAGGTTAGCCGTCCATTCTTATGCCGTGGACAACAGAAATACAACTCTTACATGCCAGCCGAGTAGCTCCGAAAGCTCGAGCGTGCAGACGGAAAGAGAAGCACACCCGCATGCGCAAATCCCAGTACGTAGACCACAAGCAGCACTGCGCAGCTCTGCAACAGTGTTTGAGCGCGTTCCAGTGTGTCGACGGTACTTTCGAGAGCCTTAACAGTCTTTGCGAGCCGTACAAGCCGCCACCACATGAGGACCGCACAAGCTGCCGTGAGATGCCGTTCTGTCCGCAGGTAGTGCACGCTCGCTCCTAGATCCACGTACGAGCTAGCGGATGTTTCAGCGAGCGTCATTAACATCGGGAATGCTGCTTGGGCCACTGATTGTAGACGCAGGACAAGAACAGCCACCCAAAGCACCACAATCGAGAAATCAGCGACATGGCTCGGAATCAAAAAGTAGAACAGGCGATACTGCAGCAGCTTCTCAAGCTGCTTGTGCGCAAACCACACGACGCCCACAAGTAGTCCCAGCTCTGCAAGGAAGCGTGGCTGAATCACAAACAGCCCCGGGTACTGGTTCAGGTGGAGCGGCGTAATTTCAGCCGAGGAAAGGACTTCGCCGCCGCCGCCTTCGGCAGATCCTGCAGTTGCGACACCAAACTCGAAAAGTAGCTGCACCACACAGTGCAAGTCGAGCGGTGCATTGTACAGGTTGAAGCGAACAAACAGCGCGCGACTGGACTCATCCAACCATCGACCACGACGAAGTTTGGCAAGTTCACAACGGGAGTCGCAATCGTCGCTGTTAGAAGTAGAATTCGCCCCGAGTCGCACCAAAAACCGCCGGTAGCCACTGCCTGGGTACGCCCCAAGACTGCCGCGGTAGACTTCAAAGTCGTTGTTAGTTGGGGCAGCACTCCAAGTGTCTTCGAAATACGGTACGCGTGAGATTGGCGTTCTGCGCTCCGCCGTTTTGGAGTAGTGAGGATAACACCACTTTGGGTCATTTTCTTGGTGTTCTGGGAGACCCAAGTTACACGAGGCAGACGGATTAACTCGAACAAGTCGCAGTTCCACCCCTCCGAGAAGCAAGTTGGCTCGATCGACCACTCCTAGTTGCGAATCCACATCGTCGGCGAAGCTGTCGCCATTGTACCAAGTGTCCTGGAAGAGAGCTGTCTGGACCGGTCCTTGCAGGAAAGTCCACACGTCTGCAATTGAATGCACGTCACCCACTGTCGTCATCGCAGTTTCTGGCGAGGTCCCGGCATTCCAAGGTGTGTCCACGACGGCGCGTCGTACAGCGAAGGCGAGATCACTTGAGCGCTGGCCGTAGAGTGCAAAAGCGGAGTTGAGAATAAAGCAGAACAGCAGCAGTGTATACAGCACGACGTCAGTGAGACTTGCACGCTCACGCCGAGCCAGCTCGCGAGGATCGAAAAGAGCGCACTTCTGGAAACGATGCAGTGTGCTCTTGATAGAGAGGCGCGTATGACGGTGAGCTGTACCCGAATAGGCGAAGAGCGCGACGTAAGCGAGGTCCAGCACCTTGCACTCATTGATAGTACGATAGGCTTCAGGGAGAGCCGCTAGCCGTGAGAGCAGTTGGAAGCCTTCTACAGTCACCTCCTCAGTGTCGAGATGTGACGCCACCGCCTCAACCAGCCGAGGAATGCCTGTGAAGTTGAAGATGCTGTAGATGAGTCGCATATCGAGAGCTACAACGCAAGCGAGTGAGAAGATTAGACGAGTGTCAGACAGACACAAGAAGGGTGCAAGATGACACGAACTTTTAGCGTGGAGGCCGTTCAATGTTCCGACAGCGTGCCAGACAAGTTCCGTATCCTTGACGTAGCGCTTCATTGCCGCCATGGTGAGTGCGATGCCGTTGCCATCAATAAAAGTCGCCGTTATCGGTGCTACGAGTAACAAGTTAGCAGAGTAGGGAGAGAACCAAGCAGTAGGTGCAATCGACCAACGAACGCACCGTGTGTCACAAAGAAACCAAGAGGTATGAGCACGGCTCTGCAGATTGGAAGACTATGGTCGTATCGTTTTAGCAGTCCCAGTAGCTCCAGCACGAGATCCGGCGACGATACCGACTCCTTCACGAGATCTGGGGCAAACATCGACTTAGTCCAGCAGTAGTACAGTCGCAAGTTGATAAGTATGCCGCATTCCTACCGTTCATGACGAGACTACCGAGCGCTCGACAGGCCGAAGCAATGACGTCGTGTTTGTTGTCGTGGAAGCGCACACACTTCATCAAAATCTCTTTTGCGTTGTCAGCCGCCAGGAACTCCAGCGCGCCGTCGACTACTCACCAAACCCGCAGCAGTGACAAGTAAGTAAGGTACATGTAGATATACCTGCAGACGGTTCTCCTCGCATAACTCACTCACCATGAAACTTGGAGTAGATGTCGAGACAGTCGAGCACAGGCACCAGAACATGTTCATTGTGCACGAACTTGTGCAGTGTGAAGACCGCCAGCTGCATCCCATTGGCACCGAAGAAGTCGAAGGCTGGGTTGTATCCGAAGGCCTGACTGCCGCACGCGAAGTAGAAGTTCCCGACATTGGCCAGCGTCTTGAAGCCCGACAGCACCGCCCACGCGTAGTTGATCTCTCGACTGATGGACTCGCAGATGCTTGGCACGCCGCGCGACTTGAGCAGCGTCAGCAGCTCCTTCTCCGCTGTAATTGTGCACGTACAACACGATCAACAACGAGCATCTGACTGAGCCAACGACCAACACAGCACAGCACAGCGCCGCAGCAGACGAACCTTCCGTGAGCTCCACAGTCTTCTCTCCGTCGCCATCGACGCCGTTGAGCGGGTGATACGCTCGCGCCATGCTCGCGTCTGTCTAAATCGTCGCTCTCTCTAGCAAACCAAGGGTCACTCACTCACTCACTCACCTGACTGAACGATGGAGCACTCACTCACCGGGGCGGCGACGGGATAATACTACGGTTGCTCATATTACATAATTAATCGCGTCTTGCTTTGCATCGCCTTCAACCAGGCCGCGTCTGCTGGAAAACTGTTTCTCTCTCCTTCCTCTCGGAGGCTCTCGAGCTCTTTTCGCTCGTTCGCTCACTGGCAAAAGCTTGTTGTCCCGATGACCGTCTGGTCCTGGGGACTGATTTCTTCCTTCTTGACTGCACTCGTCAATCGCACGCATCGTCATGCAACACCGAACTACTGGTACAGGGGGCTCCAGCTTTCGTCCGCGGCGCCCCGGGCGGTGGGTGGGTGGGTTCGTAGATGAAAAGAGGCCTTCTTCAAAGTCGCCTCTCCTTCTAATTCACGCAGTCTATAGCCACACGTTCTGCGCAGGCTCCTCGTCGTCGTACAGACGCGAGCCCATGCTCACACTCTTGGACGCGCCTAAGCCGTGTGCTGAGGCGGGCTGAGGCGCCAAGCTCATGGACGTGCCGCAGCTGATGATGGGGCCCGATCCCGGCGGTCGTGAGCTCATGCGCCGCAAGTTGTTGCGCGTGTTGTCTCCAAAGTTGATGGTTGTGTGGCGATCGGCCCTGCGTCCCATGGCTCCGGCGCTCTGTTGCCTCTTAACCTTGGCCTTCTGCTTGTCCAACAGGTTCAGACGCATCAGCACGTCCCTCCTCTGCGCCAATAGCTGGGCCAGGTCGATGTCGCTCTCGCGGCCTCCTTCCGGCATCATGGTGATGGAGCTCCTGGGGATGGGGATGGCGCTCGGGTAGTCCAGCGCGTTGGCCGCCGTCTTGGAGATCGTAGGGCGCGCGATGCGCTTGTACTCCTTCATGGCCGCCACCTCCCCGTCCTCCTTCACGTCGTGCTGCTTCATGCAGTTGATACAGAAACCGAGTTTGAAAGGGTTCGGCTCGAAGTCTGTGCACAGGTTTTCCTCGTCTGGGTCGTCCACGGGCTCGCCCCAGCGCGCGTGGATCACGGACGGGGAGTTGATGGGGCTGCCCAGGATGCAATCGGCGTCGAAGGGCTGCAGCTCGATGGGGTCGCCCGCCAGGTAGCCAGGGTCCTCGTACGAGTGGTAGATAGGCATCGGGTCCGCCTCTGGCGGCGGCGCGGGGCGGCGGCCGGTCTCTGTGCGACTGCGATGCACGCGCGACCTGTTGAGTGGGTTGGGCTCGTCGAACGAGGGCGCGCGCGGCGGCCGGCCGGTGCTGGCGGCGTGGCGTCGAGGCGCGTGGAATCGCTCGGATAGGGACTGACGTCTGCGAATTAGGGTGATAGCGTTAGAAATAAGGTAGAAATTGAAGAGAGGAGAGAGGAATACTACTCACTTCTTGCGACGACGACGACGTGCAGCCTCCTTTTTCGCGTTGGCAGGAGGGGAGGGCGCTTCAAGCAGCGTGTCTAGATCAACACTCTCGACGTTGGGAGCGGACCATCGTTCTCGTTCGCGTTCAGTGCGTCGGCTACAGAAGATATGGAAGAGGGTTAGCCACTCAATCACGCGGGCGATGGTGTTAAAGCGACAGGGGAACGCGTTTACCTTTGCAGAATCACGCCATGTTCGGTTAAGACAACTTGCGACTGGTTGGTTGTGTCAGACACGAAAGTGGCAAAACGAAAGGAAAGTTAGCATTGACACAAATGCGGAACCTCCTCCCTCTCTCCCCATCGCGTTATTTACCTCGCTGTTGCGTGTGCACGAGTTGCCCATGGTATGCGCGGAAGCGGCGCGCGCGAGTACGCTGTGTCTGTGTGGGAGGGTCTGTTGTGGCCGCTTTCGCCTCTCGACTCGCCAGTGAGCCGTGCACTGCGCCGGCGGAAGAGCAAGGGATAGCACGCGAACGAACTCGCCTCCGGATTCGGGCAGTCTGAAAATGCAGGAAGAGAAGCGAAAAAAAGCTCCCCCCTTTTCGCGTTAGGCCACGCCCTTACTTACACTTGTCTCCAGTATGCTTTTTAGCAAAGACCAAATCGAGAGAAAAATCATGGCCTGTCTGTTGTTCCCGCCGAAAGAGGCAGTCTGCGAGCAAAAGCGGATTTTTGGCTTGATGTTTGTATCAGTTAGAAACGCGTTTATCATGCTCAACACGCTATGAAAAGGGGCGACTCAGTTGGCTTGATGATTGTAAGGGTTAGAAATTTGTTTTAAGTTCATGGCGTGCTAAGAAAAGAGGCAAAACGCCTCGTACAAAGTTTATCGATGACCATCTATTAATAAATAAGTTCATCACCTCCGTCTCATTTTCATATCGCTTTCCGAGATCGTTCAAGATAAAAAATGAATCGCACTTGATTGTCTATCGGTGGGGTCGAGGTGACCGTGCACCACGCATTATATATAACGATCCATCCGAAGGCAACCAAGTGAACGACAAAAAGATTCAACATTCTATGCGACTAGCAAGTGAGCCAAATTGAACGGCAAATTCAATATTATAATATACAGTTGTGCACCTCGTTCTCGGAACCCATATAAAATCATACCCTTGAATATTCAATATCTCTCGATGTGGTATTACCTCAACCGAACTTCTAATGTAAAATCACCTGTCATGTTTGATTTGGTCCATCCTGCCGAAAACGAGATGCACAACTGTAATGCTCATGGCATGGTTATTTCTGTTAGCCGCTGTTGTATTTTTAGAAAGCAAGTTTCGATTAAGGTTTTTTTCGTCGCATAGCAACAGTTCACAAGATGGCTTCACGTAGAGCAAACAGTCACATTTAATGAACCGAATGGATTGGCCTTTACCTTTTGACATATCAGGAAAACAAGAAATGTTACCTATATTAACGAACGTCGAAGCAAGACAGTGAGTGATATAGTAACTGTAAGAAAAGGCTTAGCCATGTGGGTTTATGATTTACTTCGATCATTGCTGACGGTGCTAACTAAGTGCCTTAGTGTTTGACGTCTTCAGACATTGGAAGGATGTTTGTCACAACAACATTTATCGCAACTGGCCCACAATTTTCAACAGCCCTAAGAGTGCTCAGTGGAGTGCACATTAGAAAAATTAACTCTGAGTCGCGACAACGGATCTGTCTTCTAGAATGCTGGGCACTATTATAGGCCAGTCTTCCCAAATGTCGATGTCCTATGGCTATTCATACGCTCGCTTACGACTGTCTGCTACCGTATTAATCAGGTCACCTAACCATATTAGGCATACCGGTACATGCAGTTTCAATTGACCGTCACTATAAAAAATGAATTTCGAACGTGAGAAGGCTTATTTTTGAACCCGAGCATATTGTTTGAAAAGTTCAGTCTATTAATAACTCTGAAACCACCTCAACAAGGAGGGGTGTCCTCACCAAGAGAGACACTTCAACTATAGTTCATAAGCGATGCAAACGCTCCGAACGTGAAATTACTCACGACGATTCCGCTGCGACAATACCAAGCGTCCCCATCGAAAGCGCCAGCCAGATGACAATCAAAATGTAACATGATGCCTTGAACACTCACGCGCACTGCCTCAACGAAGCTGAAACACCTCATTGAAGTCCTGACGGGGTCCACACGAAACACTGCCGTTTCGTTGCACGTCCAACATTTACCCGTTTTTGTGCATTCGACCTGGTTTTGTACGTGCAATTTTACCGCAGTAGTTTCTATCCTGGGTGCGTTTCTAAACTGTTTCTAAGGAGTCTGTTCCAGTTCAACGCACAGCCAGAGGCGTCTGTCGTCGTCTGTGACTTGTGCGGATTCCGTCTCAGTGGTGCGATCTCGCGATGGGAAATGCCAAACGTCGCCGACGCGCTGCGGTCGGGCTGAGTAGGGCAGCGGCTCATCGACTGTCACGCGGCGCCCGTGCACCTGGTAGTGCACTTGGTGGCGCTCCTTCCAGCGGCCGAACACGCGGTTGTGGATCATTTGGAAGTGGTGGTCGCGCATCTCGTCGTTGGACACCATGAGCGTGCGGCCGCCGAGCTTCACCGCCGCATAGAGCCAGTACCAGTCGTCGTTGTTGCCGGGCTGGCAATTGAACATCTTGCGGCTCGCGCGCCACTGCGCGACCTGCGCACGGTGCTCGGCCGGCACCTGCTCGTCCGAGGTACGGCGCTCGTGCAGCACGATGAGCAACTTCTTGCCCTGCGCCTCGTAGTGCTGCACCATGAGCTCGATCTGCCCGTAGTCGAAGCCACCGCTGCATAGCCACAGACGTCCGGACCAAGTGTCCCCATCGAGTTAGTCGAGAAAGTCAGCGCCCAAAAGGAAAGGTCGCGTTACAAACACACCACACACACACGTAAGTAGCATCAACTCAAACGCACCCCTCGAAATTCTGGTTGCAATAGCCGACGTTGGCGGCGTCGATGATCACGTTGAACGGCCCGAACTCCTCCAGCCACTGCTTGAACTCGTCCCATTGCGCCATGCGCTTCTCGTCCGTGCGCACGAGCTTCTCGATCTGTTAGTGGAGCAGTAACGCCGACACGAGCAAGGGTTAGCTAGATCTTGTTGACTAATGCTGCTTGGCGACCGTAAACGGACCACATGGCTCCGCTCCCCGGCATTGCCACCATCCCGCCACGCACCTTGGCCAGCAGCTCCGCTTCCAGCTCCGCCGACAGCTCCAGCGACTGTAGCTGATTGTTCGTCACGGAACACACGCCCTCCTTGCTCACCGTACCCTCGCTGATCTTCCACTTGCGTCCGTCCACCTGCGCTGCCTCGCTGCAATGGATATCACGACCGAATCAGATGAGCTGTTAAACACTGGCGACCAAGTAGCCAGATCCACTGCAATCGAACGCACCTGCTGAACCAGTCCTTCAGCACGTCCCACGTCGACAGACTCGGCTGCCAAACCTCGTCAATGAACCTGTCCAGGACCGCGTAGAAGCGCTCAGCGTTGCCACTCTTCACGCAAACGCGCAGCAACGCGACATAGTCGTCCTCCGTCGGCTCCAGCTCATGCGAGATGAACTTCTCATGCACCCAGGCGCACTTGTCCAAGTTGCCTGCGTCGCTGTGCGCCTGTAGCAGCGGACCGAACGTGCGCAGCTTGGGCACCACCTTGGCCTCCTCCATCTCGGTCACGAGCGCCTCGCACGAATTGAAGTCCTGCGCTTTGCTACAGAGTTTGATCATGGCGCTGTAGATGGGTTCACCCACCTCCACCGCCTTCTTCTTTGTCGTCGTCTGGCTGGAAGCGGCTCTAGCCTGCTTCATCTCCTCGTACACTTTGCAAGCTCCGGCTTTAAAGGCCGCCGGGTCTTCGGCCTTGCTGCACATGCTGATAATCATGTTGTAGACGTACGAGGCCACGCTGACGCCCTCGCTCTTCATTTGCTCGTACACTTCCAGCGCCCGAGCGGCATCGTTCTGCTGGGCACAATTCTGCACCTGGCCAAGAAATTGGCACTCGAGTTTCTGTGTCGGCGTCTAAAACAGATAGAAAGGGTCAATGCTAGATGAAATGGGTCGTTGGCAAAGGAGGTCGAACCTGGTTGCGCCCTCGTCGACGCTCCGTTTTAGTCAATTTGCGCACTGCAGCCGCAAGAGTCCGTTTCGTATCAACACATTAGGCACTACTGAACGAACGTGCGTATACTTGGCAATGGGTCGCACCTGGATCGGCGTCATCGACGGCCGGCGCGGCCTCTGCGGGGCGCTTGGTTCCGGCAAGGCTGGCCATTCCTTTTGCGATTGAAAATGTAGCTAGAATGTTGCGATAGGAGAAAAATCGACTAGTTGCAATATGTGAACCAATTAAAAATGCTGAAAGATGAAAACAGAGTCAGAGCAAAATGGTCTGAACTCTTGTAGCAAGTGAAACCCAAGCAGCAAAAGTCTTGAGAGCAATGCTCACTGAGACCTGGAAGAGAGTGAAAGAAAGAATGAAGCAGAGCAGGTAGGTATCGGCAGCACCAATGCATTACAAGTCTAGAGGTGCGGCTGTAAACGCGTCGAACACGTAGATATTAGCTGCAAAACGCCTTACTGAAGATACGTCTGTCAGATGGCCTCTTCGATCACTTACTGTTGGCAATGCTTGCCGGGCGATACACCACCGACAGAGCCACTGTCCGAGTCCAGCACGGAGAATGCCGTCTGCTGCTGGGTGTTGTCGTTCGTGGACGGAGCCGTCGTCGGGGTGGGCGTCGTGGCTGCCGGAGCGTCAGTAGGGGTAGTCGTCGTAGCGATCGGAGCATCAGTAGGGGCTGCCGTCGTAGCGGCCGGAGCTTCAGTAGGAGCTGCCGTCGTGGCGGCCGGAGCTTCAGTAGGAGCTGCCGTCGTGGCGGCCGGAGCTTCAGTAGGGGCTGCCGTCGTGGCGGCCGGAGCATCAGTAGGAGCTGCCGTCGTGGCTGCCGGAGCATCAGTAGGAGCTGCCGTCGTGGCTGCCGGAG
>LGSN01000842.1:0-17247 GCA_001314375.1 Phytophthora podocarpi | reverse complement strand
CTGCGTTCCGGGTTACCATCCTAAGTCTTAGTTTTCTCTGAGTCTAGGCTACCGCTATACACCTGGACAAAAAAGATTAACCGACCTCGTCACAGAAGCGCAAGCGCTCGACGGATGCTTCGCCAACGCAACAGCCTCACGATCCTCGTGGTTGTCCTAAGCACAAGAAGACAAGAGCTCCCGCAGCACCTTTTATGATCAACTGTAGTTTTACAGCGACCATGAATCGTCCGCTGGTTGAAGAGGCCGCCACGATGCAGATCCAGTCCCTTGCGAACTTCATGCTGGCCGAGCATCCCACTTCTCCGATCTTCCAGTCGACCCAAGCCGAATTCACCCATGTGTCTCCACACGCCCGCTTCCACCTCCGCTTCCACCTTCTTCAGATGCGACCACGGTGACGGAAGGTTTTTCTCGTCTCTCGCACGTAGTTCGCAGACGTCAACGGTGGCATCATGGACGCCTAGCCCAATAAAAGTGTCAAAGAGGGAGGAGATGACTCCAACTCATCGATGCAGAAGGATGGTATTATGAGGCCTTCGAATCTGATGATTCGTGCCCATCGACCCGAGTTCGCTATGCTACCTCGACCCACGATACTGCTGGAGCTCCCGGATATGTACACAGCTCACGCGGTTTTCAGCATACTGGAAGGCGTAACTCCACGCTTGCCGCGTGAAAATTGGCGTCCCTCAAGTTTTCCGGCGTACGTGGAAGATCCCAGGAGCCAGGAAAATCAACAGGGCTCCGCTTCAAGTATGTGAGTTCCGGTTTCTATGGATGCGACTGCAAGCTACGGTGCAACGTGCTTTGGTGCTTGAATGCCAAGAACAGTCGATTTTGTACGCAGCAAAGTTGCTCCTTTGAAGGCTGTGCGGGAACTTGCTCCGTGAGAGCCAAAAGTTAGCCATCTGCAAAAGTTCAGTAACTGGTATGCGAGGCTTGGTTGTTACAGATCCATATCCCTGCGGGCGAGGTAGTCGACGAGTACTTACGGCGCATGGAGCTGGTGGGACGACCACAAGGGTTATCGCATTCATCTCAAACAGCTGCCAACCCTAGAGGGGTGCGTCGGCATAGATGCGTTTGAGGCTGGAGGTATGGTTCGGCTGGCGAATCACTCTTGTAATCCATGCGCGCGTATCCATGAAATGGAGATGGGAAAGAAGCTCTCGGTCGTGGCAGTGACACCCACGACGTGTTTGCAGGAGAACAGGTCACGGTCTCTTACGGCGAAAAACTCTGGTTCATATGTCGCTGTGGGTTGCCAACACCGCGATATTCAACACCTTCCAGACATCGTTGGATGGAGCCCACCACCGCATCGCCGAGTTGTATGATCGAAATGACCGGGCCGACGATGAAGATTGGTATCAATCCACTTACAAGTCCGAGACCTCGTGTACGGTTTAGTTCTCTCTGTATCCAACTCTGTTTATGCATTTGTAGCCATTTATCTTTTCGAACACGAGGTGTTTTTAGTTTATTTACACTGACTTCAAGGTAAATACTGGCTTGAAGTTGTTTTTCTTTCTTCAACTCGAGCTTTTTCAAGGGACCACGACGAAATCCTCCTCATTCTTCGATCTTCCAGCAAGGGTAAACTCTTGCTCAAGCCTGAAACTCCATCCTAACTGAAGAGATCACGGTTGGGGTGCGTTCAATCAAATAGCGAACGTATCGGTGCTTCCTTCTCTGTATCTAACACGATAACCCTTATGATGTTGAAAATGAGCAGCGTGGTCGCCGAGCAGGGTACATTAACTACAACACCCAAGAACAGTTATTCATGTGTGGCATCGTGGAAAACATTAAGCCGCAGGGTCGCAATATGTGGGAGCAAGTGACCATCAGATTCAACGCTGGGCGCAGAAACAACTGGGCGGAGCGAGACTTCGAATCGCTCCGCCGGAAATTCTAAACTCTGTATTCTAAACTCAAATCACCGGACGCAATGGCGACATTTCCTTTCGACTGCAACCAGTTTTAGGATTCAACGAGACATTGAGACAGAGGGAGGGGCAAATACGACACACGATGGCATCGACGAAGGCGCAGATGATGGAGAGCTGAAACTGGTGGTGGCTACCGCTATGACAGCAAGAAGAGACCGTAGTCGGCGTCAGCGTCAGCGTCAGCGTCGAGACCAAATACTGAAAACAGCTCGGATCCTCCATACGACGGCGAACCTGCCAATGATCGTGGGAGATCGGGATCTTGGCAAGACGAGGGGGAAGTTGCACTGAACGCTGTACACAAAGACGGTCTGGAGGCCTTTGGCCCCATTGACCAAATCATTAACGCCGGGGCTATTCCCACTGGCATAATCTTTACCGGCGATGGCGTTTCGACCGGGGATGTCCCTTTAGGGCCTCTTCGATCTCCTGTGTCTCAATCTACCTACATCGCATCACCACTCGGGG
Source organism: Phytophthora podocarpi (assembly GCA_001314375.1). Lineage (NCBI taxonomy): Eukaryota > Oomycota > Peronosporomycetes > Peronosporales > Peronosporaceae > Phytophthora > Phytophthora podocarpi. The sequence goes on along the minus strand of LGSN01000842.1, from coordinate 14,824 downwards.
GAAATCCAGCTAGAACTCGCGCTACGACAATGCCTACGGACCAAACTGGACCGGAAAATTGCTCGCCTGCTGCCACACCTACATCGACATCATCTATGCATGCAGTGGGGTGACCACGACTTGGGCGCCGTGATCCAATCCTAACTGTGGGGTTTCCAGATGGTCCAATCTTGTTTAGTGACCCTGGTCGAGGAGTTGAAGATGCTCGAGAAACGGCTCGGAACCGAAATTTGAACGTCATCAGCAACAGACTGGGTGGACATGACCTTCGTGTACTTCGAGACAGCTTCCAAGATCCAGTGCAAACTGCGTCTAATGAAAAGACCAAACGGCCGGCGACTGAGAGCTCACAACAGACACAACGCACGGCAAAGCAAAGCGTGTCTGCGCCAAGACTCGTCTCGACGAAATACAGCGCGAGATTGAGAATGCAGAAAAAAACAATCAGCGTCGAGCAGCGAAATGTCGAAACTGCTGCTGTTCTTCCGACAAGCCAGTGACCGTCGTGCTGATGCGGAGGCGGCGCGGCGCAGAGAGGAACGAGAGGTGCGTGAAATGAATGACAAGCGTGAACGAGAGGAGCGAGGAATATGGCGGGTGAAAATGCGACCGCAGCTGAAAAGAGACGCCACCAAGAGAAGGGAGAAGGCGCAGGCCGATCTCGAAGAGCGTGAGAGAGTCAGAACAGAAAGTAGACGCCGCTACGAAGAGAACAGGAAACGGACCGCCAAGAAGCTCGCGCGCGCCACGAAGAAATGATGTTGCTTATCGCAAGTTTGTAGAAAAGGTAGACAGGAGAGCAAGGATTCCGTGTTGATTCATACGTACGCAGTCTAAATAAAATGTCTACTTCGCCATACACAAAGGTAGTGCGTATCTGGCTAATTTCGACTGTTCTCACGCTGTAGTTCGACAGTCGAAACAAATTGTCCAGCGTTGTTTCCACTTTGCTTATCGCTAAGAAGAGGGTGAAGTTATTCAGGCTAGCGGTAAAACGACAGACTTCTATGACACAATACACAGACCTTGTAATTTTTTCCATCAAGCAATCCCCAGGTGAACTGCAGCAGAGGCGACGAATGGCCACAATTTTGCCCAAAGCCTTCTGTCGAGCTAGGGTAGGCCAAACAATGCGCGATGGAGAACCCCCACCGCGCATTGGTCATAGCGTCCTCTGCGTAGTTTAGGACCCGACTCAGTGCCGGAGGAGGCACGCCGAAGAGCATGCACAAGGACGTCTGCTCCATGTAGCCGACCTAGTAAACCATCAGAACTCCGAGCATTTGATGGTGGTGCCGGAGCCTGGGCGGTCGTCCCCCCTTTGGGGCGATATCGTAGAGAGGTTTGAATCTATCTAATAGTCGGGTAAACGATGACCTTCAATAGAAACAACACATTTCAATACTATTAAGCACAGACTCCACCACGATTTACATACAATAGACCGCAGCTCACCGCTAAGACTAGTCACCGCAAGAAAGTCTGTCTCGCTGTCGGACAGCCAGACGTACATACAGGGCGCCGTATCTGGCTTTGGCAGAACCCGCGTCGTCACGTAATGCCGCATGCGAACTAGCCGCGCGTGCTCGAGTCGCATGCACTCTTCGTAGAGTCGGCACCGTAAATCTCGTAAGGTTGTTGACATTCGGTGGCTGGATCGTGATAGGGCACATAGTGCGATCAGCAAAGTTTCTTCCTCCATGATGGTGCACGAGGATCAGACAAAGCCGATGCGAAGTGCTGATTAGAGAGTTGGGGGGGGGGGGGGTGCCATTGTGCGGGAAGATCGCCTTCGACAATTCAAAGATTTAGTTTTTTTGAGGAAAATTTGTCCAGTTTACAGATGTCACTTCGAATCTTTCAATACGATAGGTAAATGTCATCTAGATAATGTGGTGAATGAACATGGACTTATGAATGAGATTTTGGACGTCGTTTTTCGGGAGCGTCAGCCACCTACGGATAAAATACCTAACCCTCGCATTAAACGGGCCATAAAGCCTTCTGGTTTTATCTAGGTTGCCCAATAATTGCATCACTAATTATCCTTACTAAATGAACCTTTCATTCTAATAATAGAGGTCTTTAGCAGAACTGTTTAAGTTTGAAAATGAAAAGCATATGTCAGTGCAATCAACAAGTTGCTCCATCTAGAACGATCCATGTTTCACATTCCACGTTCCACATGACCTGATGTCAAGGGTGCTACAAATTAGCTAGTCCTGGGCAACGATTAGAAGCCGAACGTCAGGACAAGAGGGTACGAGACGATATGAAACTGACCCCCCATAGCAAATACAATCTTAACTGAAACGACATGAAGATCGCATCGCGTGGAAATGCGAGATGCAGGATAGAAGAAGAAAGTCCGTGCTCTTGCTCACGAATGAGCCGAAAAACGTGCTCAGTGAGCCCGTGAAGAGTCCGAGGAGCGCAATCGGCAGCTCTTGTGAGTGTGTCAAAATACGATCGCCGATAAAAATACTAAAAGGTAGGGTGATGTAGGCCACCTTCGCTCAACGCTCCGGGTGCTTCTCCAGCTCCTTGTCGCCCACACTCAGCCGATCCAGTATCGCCTTCAGCCTGCGCGCCTCCGTAGTTCCTGTTCCCGTTGACCTGGAAGTTGTTCTCGAAATTGATCGCCTTCTTGCCTAGCTTACCACGGCCTGTGTAAGTGTATCACTTCTGCCTCCATTGGCTGCGAAGTCCGACTGCTTCCTGGAGCCGCGGTTGTTTTTCGTAGGCTGTTTGCCATGCGTGTCCTCGTCCAGAGTGCTCCTCCAGTGCCAGCTGCCTCCTGCTACGCACACTAGTGCTCCTCATCCTGGTATATCCACTCCCCGCGCATGCTGGAGCCACCCACCACTGTGGGTAATTTGGAAATGCTGCTAAAAACTATTTTCTTTGATAAAAGCCTCCCCCGGTCGTTGTCTATAACACCTCAGGTTTATCGCTGTTATGAGAGAGATTTAGTCAACGACAACATGGTAAATAAGAACTTCGACAGCAAAATACTGTCGATCGATTACGAGGTGGGGTTAGGCAACAATTCCGTATGGCAAACATACATTTCTCAATTACACAGTTCTGCTAAAGACTTCCAATCGGGTCATTTACATTTGGCTATTCGAATGTGTTTGGATACGATTTGTACTTAAGTTCAAGTTATAATAACTTCTACCAACAAACCTTCTCCATCATCCGATATCCCCACTACTACTTAATCCTCTTCCGTAGATTTATTTTCAAATACCCATTTGTTCAGCAACGATACCTCAAACGTTATGGCCAGGCACTTTGCACTAGGGATACTCTTCGCTTCAGCGAGCAACTGCGAGAACTCCTCATCGCCTAATTGAGTCCTGAATGTATCGAACATGGTCGTTTTGTTGTAGGGGTATTGCTTGTTGAAATCTTCCATGTACTTGACCCAATTGTTGAACAGTGGAACTTGTTTGTCAAGCATCTATACCTTGAAAATAGCGTCCAGGAAATTTCCGCGTGCCAGCCAATGCTGGCTTTGGGCAGCCTGTAGTTTGGTCGCGAGCTGCTTCGTAGTCTGGCCTTCCATCGCGAACTCAATAATGATAAACAGCCCCTACCACCGTAGCTTTTTGTCATTGCCGATAGCATAGTCGTGTGCATTTGCGGTCTCACATTGCTGAAATCATCCAAGTACTTGGCCCAAAGTGGCTGCTACGAAGCTTATCGTTTGCCTGGTGAGTTTTAGTACTATGATACGTAGTCCGGGGCGTATCGACCCATCCAACCCTTGAATAATATCATTTCCACTCGATTTGCTATACCCGTTGTATGCGGGTCCATACTTGCCGCAACAAATGACTACTGTGGAGTAAACTGGTGGTGGGAACCGCTTTCATATCCCTGTTGAGCGCCTGAGGATTACTTCATGTACCGAGGGGGTCGTCTGTAATTGATTTTTGTTGGCAAGTGTGAGCTACTATTACTACGTACCTAGTATGCTGAAATACCCCAAGTTGTTGAAATCATGATGGTTCGAGTTGATCGACCAAGTTCAGGTGGAGTTGACGTGGCAGTGGCAGCGATGCTCAATCCTTGCTTCGGAATAAAACGGAATAGATCGTGTGAACTTCACGTTTTTCATGCTGTAGGTATATTCTTCAAATTGGGATTTAGCACACACAAAACGTTGGACCATTTAGCACTCAAGTTTGACAACATGTATCGTCAAGTATGCCTTAACAACTCGAACCTTCAAAAATGGCCAGGCATTTTTGAGATTGGCTTCAAAATTATCGGTGATGAATGACGCACTTACTGCTTCACCGAAGTCCATTTCTTGTAGAGCAGTCCGGGCGTTTTCACTCAGTTGTTCCCACATAATGAAGGCTTGGGACTTCGCCATTTCCTCGTGTCGTAACCACTCTGTGAGAGCCGTCGTTTTTGTATAGATTTTTTTATCATCACCGTGTGAGAGCCGTCTTATCCAAGGCCGTGTTTGCGTCCGGAGAAGCTCTGAAAATTGCATTTAGTAAATGTGAACGCGTATGTGTGAGTGCGAGTTTGATTTGTAGATGTGTTGTATGGAAGTGTGAGGGGGCGATGCTATCAGGATGGTGTGTTGGAATTTAATGAAGAGGGCGTTGTGTTGAATAAGTGGTCCAACTTATTTAACATAACGTGCAATTGGACGCCGCCCAACACCCAGTTGGAGGACTTGTTAAGACTCGTGGATGCACTTTTATCAATAGGCGAAGTATGTGGTAGATAAACGTGTATAATGCTATGGATTGTAGGACTATGGATATCACTATGACGGTGACTGGGGAGATCGCGAAAGACTTTATGGCAGCTACCGTTTGTGGTAAAATCCGCGAGTGTGGTGGGCATCCCAAGCCAGGAGACATCGTGTGAATCGTGAAGTTTAAGCAGTTCAATTCAATGTTCTTCTTGATACCACTCACGTGGAGGAGCAGCGTAGTCACTTAGTTCGCCATGCAGCAGCTGCTGACCCTGGTGGCGTTGCACCTAACTCATGATCGGAGTTGTGGTGCTGACATTCAGCATCTTCTACAGTCTCGCGTGCGTCCTGGCGTGGCAGTACGTGGTGGGCACTCTGCCAGACGTCACCCTGCGCTCGCACTGGGTGATAACTCGTGGAAATCCCTCTTTAGGTAATGAAAATTCCACTTCAGCTCGTGAGAAACCCATTTTAGCTTCGGGCGCGAGTAAACTACGTTGGAATCTCGTGCGAGCACGACACGGGTAACATCCACGTGGGTCGGTCACTTTCTCGCTTAGTATTAGATTTTGGAGGAGGTTGCTGTGAACATTTGTGTGACCAAGTGGTCTGAACGCAGCAAGCTTGAAGGTTGAAGATAGGGTTTGGGCCTAAAGCAAAACACCCGATGGTTTTTTAGAACATTTTCGATTTATTAAATAGTGGGCTTGTCAGCCAAGTCTGTTGAGATATTTGTGTGATTTTCGATAAACTGGGATTATGAGAGGTTTTTTGAGACTCTGATTTTTTATAAGCTCTGAAATAAATGTCAAAGAATCCAGTTGTGGCGATGGCCTGCATTGTTCTGTCCTTGAGAAAATACCACGAGTACATGATAGCCCACAGGCCCCTTTCCATCCAGATCGACCATACAGTTGCGATCCCAACACGGCCTTCTTGCACTCGACAGTTCCAGCGTTGATTTCGCCGGCAGTATTCACAGCAGTGTACGACTGTACACATCGAGCTCAGGCTTGAACTTCAGGGTAGCCTTCTCGGAAACTGTTACAGGCTTGGACTCGAAGCGTCTACTGTGATAGTGGAAACGAGAAATGCGAGGAATTTCATCACTCACAATTTGCCTCACGTGATCGATGTTAGGTGGGTTATTGTCGATTGAGCTGCAAACGGAATTGATAACCAGTAGAGTTTCTTGATGTAAGCTTAGCACTTCGTTTACGTTTACGCAGATCGTCAACACAACCACCGACATGATAAGTTGAATACAGATTCCGCTCCCACTTTTGATACCAGTAATTACGAATACCCTCTTCAAACCGATCACCAATGATCTAGGTATTTAACGAGTACGTAGTGATTGTCCAAAGCACTATGCTAAAACCAAGAGAAACGCACATCTTCCAATGAAATCAAAGTGTCAGCACATATCAGCACATTATCTGCTACAACTGACTGTATTGAAGCATTCATTGAGTGTAATCGGTGCGCCTAGTACGCGCACAGGGCAGATCCGCCCCACAGCGAAAGAGATCATTGTATTTACATGTAGCTAACGTGCGTGAGCAATTTCGCGCCATTAGATATCATTCATTCCATTGCATACAGATAATGGTGCCATCGTCGACCTATGCGACACATCGTCAACGTCGTTGACGCAATGCCACGTCGTCGGTCAAAATCGTGAATCAAACAATAAATTCCGGTAAAGTAAGTATTTTGCACGGTAAAATATGAATTAGGTACATTGTACCACAAAAGCTACCCAATCAGCGATGGGTTCGACTAGTCGTGCACAAAAAATATAACTCTATCCAATCAGCACTGACCTGAAGCAGTACAGTGATTTTCTAAAAGGGCGCTCCCAGCGCCCTTTTACAAGCTATACACTTAAGTTTGTAGAGTATAGTTTATCCCTTAGGCGTACGAAAGGGTTAATACAAGCGCTGAACAGTGGGTTGACCAGAAGATTTCCCTTCGACTTGTTAAACTGTAGAAACGTGTGAACAATCCTCCGGTGATTTTTCGACGGTTAGCCATCGTTGGAGCTGCTCAGCTTGGAATTTGGTAGCAATGGCCTTCGTGTTCGACACTTTCTTCGCGATTTCAAGTATTTTGGACAAACTTTCATCGCCGTAGTTTGTCGTCAATGTCGTGATCAAACTCATTTTCTTGCGAGAACCCCCCTCCTGTTGAAATAACTCATGTAGTTGAGTCAAGGGCCGAACTGTGGACTCTCGCGTAGCGTATCTCCTGCCTGGTCAACTATCAGTAGCTTGAACACATCATTCGAGGATTGTCCATTGCTCAGCCAACGCTCGACCTGCTGACTCTACAGTGTGTTGGCAATGCTCTTCGATAGAAATTTTTACTGGCCGTATTTCGCACTGACCTGATTTTATGCACGGAATTTTTTTTAGCGCTCTCTTAGATGTTCTGGGCTGTGATCGGACGCTATACATTTACAAGTTCACCGATGCTGCATAGTGCTATTTGTGAGCTAATGTGGTCCCATGCAGAGCTGATCTACTCCTGTGAAGTGTACCATCACACGGCGTCCATTTATTCATCCCCAAAACGTACCTAAATCCCCCTAAACCCCCACGGCTTCCCAGCGTACATTAGGAGCTTGCTACGTGCAGCACACACACAATACTCAACCCTCCCACACAATTCTCCATACAAACAGGCAGCGCAAGTTCTACAACATAGATGACTCGCCAAAGTGCACAAACCCTCCCGAAGAAGAAGCGTGCTATTAGTCAAAAGGCTAGAGACGACCCCAATGAGATCGTTGTGCGCCTCGAAGCTCTCTCGTTTCCTGACACCCGCGACCAAAGCCGTTTGCACCATGGCGCAGCATCGTTGAGCCACCAGCAGCATCAGTTGCTGAAGAGAGCTTAGACGAAACGAGGCTAAAAAACGGTCAAGATCTACAAAGGTTTCAGATATACCGAGTCGTGGTTCTCAAATAAAAACATTGCCTATCGATGCAGTGCGTACCGTACGTCTGCATGCGACGCGGTGTGTAACAGGGCCAGAGGGACCGTTACTTAAGCTTTCACTGTTGATTGAGAAAGCGCTGTCTCGGGTTTCACAACCGAGACACGTGGTTTTAGAAGCAAAATTAACTCTGTTTGATATTAAGTTTGGTCGCGAAACTGAACTTAAGCCCAAGGTAGCTGCCAACCACTGGTTTGGGTGCTACCTGCTAACTGGTCAAATACCTAACCTAAATGGACATTCTGCCCAATCACAGAATGCTATGTCACATCCCTCTTCAAGGAGATGTGACTCTACCTACTTTTGTAACAGGGTACGCCCCGTTACACTGTGCTTAAGATCACCCCGACTGCCAAGTCGCGTATTGAAGGAGAGCACACTTGTTGGCGAGGTGTAGTTGTGCATGATAGACTCTCCGACGAGACCGAAGCTATGAAGCGGATGACGGATCGTCTTGCCACCGAGGACTCTGGAATGCTAGAGCGCGATATCTGGGAGAAAGTATGTGCTGAGTTTTACGGGCCGAACAGATACAAATTGCTAGAAGGTTTGCCTCAAGAGCAAGTGACAAATTGCATCCGCCGCATTCGACGTCGATACTACGGTGGTGATATACATGGTGTTGTTGAAGTTCCGCCGTGCTCAAAAGTAAAGGACTCTGCATTCCATTCTTCCGCTTTCACCTCGTGATAGCCCAACCGGACCGCAAAGTACCACCAAACCGAATTTTGGGGTGGGTGCATCCCACACTCTTGCTGTATAATAGCGTCTCTCTCTACATCGACGATACATTCCGATGTGTACCTAAAGGTTTCTACCAGTGTTTGATCCTGATGGTAGACGACCCAGCTCGGAACATGTTTACCCCAATCTATTTTGTACCGTGTACATCAAAGACGGAGACAATGTGCGTAGACGACCTGCACTTACTTTTCCGAGATACCGGCAAGAAGACGACACCGGCGGAAATCGCGTGTGATTTCGAGTTCACCTTGATATTTTCAGAGCATCAGCAGTTCCCTAATGTAACGGGGTTACACTTACAAGTGGCTACATCACTTGTAACCTACCAGAAGTGGTTTCTGTTATAAGCTAGTTACCTCCTTCCTTGGTGTGAGGCACATCAATGGCTACATTTAGGCGGATGACTGGTCCGCATACATTTAGAGATCTCATTGGTAGAAAGCAGCATCTTTCTACCCAATTAGAATCATAGGGATCTGCCGACCACCCTTCGGCAAACCCCTATTACATAGTATGACTTTTAGGATGTAACCCATTACGAATAAGCAAACAAAATACAGTTCTCAGTTTCACCTAAAGTGGTACTTCTCTGGTCCACCCATTTCTGTTTTAACCTCATTTGATGTGGTACACACATTATCATGTGATTGGATGGAAACATGATTTGGCCTTGTCTATTGGACAAAATCATTGCGATGTGCATACAGTGCCACAAGAAGAGAGCCGACGACGGACGCGGGCAAGTCGCACGAGAGACATCCGACTTCGCGTTTACGGCTGCGAGTGTGATGGGCAAGTTGGAATAACTCGTCGACTCAGGTGCAAGTTCGCACATGACCAGCGTCCGGGGCAAGTTCGTGTCCATGAAGGAGCTGAAGACGCCAGTCCGCATTACGATCGCGGATGGCACGAAGATCGACGTAGTTGCGAAGGGCACCGTCGGAATGAAGTTGATGAACGGGACGTCTGTCGCGCTGTCCGCTGTTCTGTACATTCCAGAACTTGAAGGAAGCCTCATCTCGGTGTCGAAGCTGTCCGAGAAGGATGTCGTCGCGCAGTTCAGCAAGGACAAGTGTGTCTTTCGGTATGGCGACGCTATCGTCATGGAGGCCAAGCGCTGTGGAAACGTCTACAAGCTGAAGACAGTGGGGGACGAGGTGTGTCATCCAGCGACGACATCTTGTAAGGAGCCATGGGCCGTTGTTCACGCCCGTCTCGGCCACATCCCGTTCAAGCGCTATGAACAGCTGTTGACCATGGCAGATGGGGTACATCGCATATCGGACGATGGGTCAGCCACGTCTGCGCAGGTTGCTGCATGGGCAAGATAAGAGCTGACGACTTTCCGCGATACCCGGAGGAGGGTGCAGGTGTACTCGACCTGGTGCACTCGGACGTAATGGGTCCGATCCAGACGAAGACAACTGGTGGCTGCACGTTCGTGGTGACTTTCATTGATGACTACTACCGTCTATTTCATGAAGGCAAAATCGGAGGTGCTGTCGAAGTTCAAGATTTTCAAGGCAGCAATGGAGAACGAAACTGGCAAAACAATCAAGCGCCTACGTTCTGACAATGGTGGGGAGTATACTGACCGACAGTTCGAGGACTACCTCAATCGAAGCGGCATCAAGCATGAGAAGACGGCGCCGTACACGCTTCAGCATAATGGACTGGCTGAGCACATGAACCGAATCCTCGTGGAAATGGCACGCTGCGTGGTGTACTACGAAGGCATTGACAAGAAGTGGTGGCCAGAAGCCGTCAACACGGCCACGTTGATAATTAATCGGATTCCCAACTCAGTGATCACGAAGACGCCGTACGAAGTTGCGCACCGAGCCAAGCCACAACTGAAGAACATGAAGGTTTTTGGAGCACTCGGCTACGCGCACATTCCCGGCGAGAAGCGCCGTAAGCCCGACGCGAAGGCGTTCTAGTGTCGTTTCATGGGATACGAAGATGATGTCAAGGGATAGCGGGTCCTCAATACGTCGACGGGAAAGGTGCAAATCGTTCAATTCATGGAGACGACGAGCCCCGAGCTCACTACGACACGTTGGGAAATCGACGACGATGAAGACGCTGCTACCGAACCTGCCCTGGACGGAAAGCGAATTCCGGAATCGATGCAGGTAGTTCCGACCCATACGGAGGTCAGTGAGGTGGTCCCATTACGACGTGACCTGACGACAGAAAATGCGGTCGTTCCGTATGGAACCCATCCCATGACTACTTGGTCGCGGGCTCGTCCCATCGAGGAGATGACGGATCCAGAGGAAGCTGGTGCAAGAAAGAAGCAAGTCGTTGCACCATCTGCAATTGGCAATAAACGTCAAAAGTTAAGCCAAGGTCGTGCTAAATCAAGTGACGACCAACTGGCAATTGTTGAAACAGGGCAGCTGATGGCTGCAACCGAGGAGGCCCCGACAACTTACGCAGAGGCGACTACGAGCGAGGACCAAGACCAACGGAACGAGACGATCGACAAACATATCAAGAACATGGGGTTCAAGGCTGCTGATGCTGATCCCTCCATTTACACAAGGGATGAAGATGAACAGACCGATGAGGACAAGCCCAAGCTGATCATGAAGCCGTACCGCTCGCTCGTCGGCAGTCTCATGTATCTGGCTTGTGGAACCCGACCTGACATTTCGGTCGCGGTTGCCAAGTTGAGTCGCTTCCTGGAAATCCTGGTGAGAAGCATTGGGATGCTGGCATCAGAGTGGTGAGGTACCTGTTGAAGACCAAGGACCTCGGCATCGTGTACGACGGACATATTGGAACGGAACTCGTCGCGTACTCTGTTGCAGACTGAGCTGGCAACCGCGATGACAGACGTTTCGTGAGCGGAATGATGTAGATGATGTGTGGTGCTCCCGTGGTCTGGCGCTCGACGTTCCAGAAAACGGTTGCACTGAGTTCGACTGAGGCTGAGTACATAGCGCTCAGTGATTATGTCAACGAGGTGGTGTGGATGCGACTTCTGCTCAAGGACATGGGTGTCGAGCAGACTGGTGCAACGGTGATCTACGAAGATGACCAAGGTGCAATGGGATTGGCGAAGAACGTCGGCTATCAGGCTCAGACTATGTACATTGACATTGGCTTCCATCTCATCCGCGAGAAGATTACCAGTGATGGCGTGAAGCTCGAGTACATTGAGTCCATGACCCGGCTGGCTGATTTCTTGACCAAGGGGTTGTCGACCAAGACTCTTCACTACCTACTCGAACACAGCAACATCACCGGAGTGCTCGAGTAGACTGCGACTTGAGTGGAGGTGTTGCGATTGTACACTACGCAGTCTTGTTGTGTGGATCCCTATAGCGGCACGTGCGACTGTGGCGTCGTTGCCGTAGGCACGTATTAGCTCGAACCTGAGACAAACCTACTGCGATACCTGTGATGTGATTGGTTGATCCCAAGGATTCAGTGTTTCTGATTAGCTGAGCGAAGGCCAAGTTGAAGTTGCCTTTTATCAGGTGATCTGCAACCGATTTGCGCACTTAGTTTTTGCACCCCACATTTTTTTCCTTCGAGTTAAGAGTTGGATTTGGTAGAGTGCTTGTCAATGCATAGGAGGATAGTTCTGTCAGAGGCGTTAGCCTAACTCCATCTCAATCATTTTCAGAGTTCACTTCCACTACTTACATCGACTACCAAGCCTCGTCCGCGTCAATAGTTTTACTATTGATACTCTCAATTGGTTGGCCTTCTGGTTCCTGCTTGTTTAGGAGAATGCGGTGCTTTGGGAATTGTGTGGGGTATTGAGTAGGGCGATTATGCCATCGTTTATTATCCAATCCTGCCTACGCCACACGATGCTCAGCGATTCAACAATCTTTGGTTCAATTCCGAGTTCCCGAATATTCTAGACGCACTCTACGTTGTGTTCGCTTAGTCGTGTGTGATAACTTCCTGTGATTTGCCGAAAATTCAACCTAAAAGTCAGCTAGAGGTCTAATGATGATGTAGCGCTTCGTTTACGCGTTTACGCAGATGGGAGTGACTTTTGACATAACATGAACTTATTTTATTTTTGAAACGCAGCCTCATGGCTCTTTTTTTGCTAAATGTCAGGGGAGGGGTTGAAAGCCGCGACGCTCAGCAGAGCCTGTGGTTTACTTAAACCACTTAAACCTTTACGCCCTCGTGTTACGCACGCGGACCTTCAATCAAGAACGAAGCATGGTCACATCCTGCTCGATCCTATAGGGTTAAGCCCTTCTAGTAAGGGTTTTTGGGGATAGGTTACAGATTTCGTGTGACACCTCGAATTGTGTGATTTCACGGTTCATGACACCGATCCTCCAGATTGTGTCACTATTCTCTGCCTTACGTAGATCATGCCATGTAGGAAGCAGAACTACCGACATGTATGTAATGGGAATATAAGTTGGATCGGCGATAGTGACAACGCCGACAGTTTACGGCTAAAGGACATACTTCCAACGAGAGGAGTTTAACAAGTGAGAGGTATTTTGCCGGTTGAAGTTACTTTGTAAGTTGCAACATCAGGGACAAGTCTTGTGATACTGCAACCCATTCACAGCAGAGCAACGCAACAAGTTGATCAACAGTCCATGATTTAAAGTGCATAAAACAGGAGAACTTGACGCGGTATTCGGTTTATGCTTATCTGGAAGGAGAATCAATTTTGGGATCGCTTGGACAGAAAACGACGACAGTAGTGTCGGTGTAAACTTGTACTGTACTTGTTGTTCGTGGAAATCCGTCCTTTGGCAGCTCTTCTCACTTCACAGCTTGCGCTCCACCACTCAAGTCCAGCCGTCATGGGTCTTCACTCCATAGCGGTGCCGGCTACGGCTGTCCTACTCGCAAGTGTTAGTGGTACACCGGCAGTGACGACCTCGAAGATGACTGGGTCTAACTTCCCAGTTCCGTCCCGCTCACTCACCGAGAACCAACCCAATGTTCGCGCGATGAGGTTTCTGAGAACGGACTTCAGAGTGGATGCGGACAACGAGGAGCGCGTGATTCCTACTTCTAGCCTCGAGAAATTCAAAGTCTTCATGGCGGCGTCAACAACCCCCCAGAGAACGATCGATCGTTGGTTGCAGAAAAGGAAATCCATGACCAAGTCTTTGTCCTGTTGCATCTCGATACTGCTGGAGATAACTTGCTCGACAACCCGCAGTTCACTACTTGGATCAAATACGTGGAAAAATTTAACGCGGACAACCACAAATTCACCGAGACACACCCGTTGCCACTACCGGTAATCTCGAGACTGACGGATTACTATACGTTTAGCAAAGATACTCGAGGCGGCAAAACGAGTTCCAAGCATGAAGCGCATTGCCAGTGAACTACAAGCCCAGCAATTCCAATCTTGGATTGGATATCGTCAAACCCCAGACCATGTGTTCACGCTGCTAGAGCTAAACCTGCCCAGGGGTAATCTTCTGAAAAAACCGCTGCTCACCACGTGGATCAATTACATGAAGTTCTTCAATGACAAAACCCCCGAAGGAAAAACAAGCTTGTTAGCAATGTTGACGAAACGGTAATGTTCTGGCCAGTCCATAGTTGAACACTTGGACAAAGTATCTGGATATTTTCAACAATCAGAACCCTGGCAGGGAAATGAGTTTGCTGTCGACATTAGAGTACAACTTGGGTGAAACGAAAGCCTTAAAGGTAATTGAAGCGGCGTTGAAGGCTCCAAGCACGGCGAAGCTTGTGACGAAGTTGGATGACGGGCAGTTCGAGTACTGACTGAAGAATGGCAAAAACCCAGAATCCGCCTTTGTGTTGTTAGGACTGAATCGTCCAGGCGCTAATATTTTCAGCATCCCTCGGTTCAACGATTGGGTTAAGTACACGGATGATTATCGCGCCATTAACATCAGAATGGACAGGAACACGATGATCTTAACGTTGCGAACTCACTTTAAGGATGGCGGGCTGGCGACGGTGATTATGGAGGAGAACAAGAATCCAAGTACGGAGAGTATTGCAACACGAGTGGAGCGTGAATTGTTCAGAATTTGGCTGGCCAAATATTCTCCAGACTATGTTTTCAGACTCCTACGTCTTGACATGACACCGGATAAGCTTCTTAGCAAGCCGCTACTGAACACGTGGGTCAAGTACATGGACAATTTTAACGCGAAGTACCCTGGTAAGAAAACGTCTATGGCCGCTACGTTCAGGACGCAATTCAATGACGAAACGCTGTTAATCCCTTGAACGCGAGAGGTTTCCAGCGCCCATTTACCGAAACCCTAACGACGTTAACCTGTATCTCGGGGGAAGGGTTTTGATACTGAACTTAGTATGTTTTAATATCCTGTATGTGGATAGCCTCATTGAAGCCCAACACCTAAG
>LGSN01000841.1:0-17253 GCA_001314375.1 Phytophthora podocarpi | reverse complement strand
CCGTCTGGACCGCCGACCACCCGACGGTGGGTTAGCCTCGACTGAAGGCGCAAAATGCCCCGGGAATGTATCCCGGGAGACATCCCGCCCCTAACTATGCTCAAGCTGCAAAACAAGAAGTCCAGCACTGAGTTCCCCAATACCATGTCGTGTCAACACGCGAACGACTGATAAACCAGCTCAAGCGCAAGCCCAATTTCAAGATGGATAGAGTCCCCAGTATTCTCCAAACCGACTAGAGACGAAGACGTTTCACGACCAAGAGCGATCGTGACCTTCCAAATGGAAAAGCACCTTCCGAATGGAGGTGTTGCTTCAGAACGGAAGCACTAACAGTGACTTTCCCGACGAAGCCAATCCATGTGGATACCGAATCTCAAACTATTAGCCGACCAAGACGACCGCCCGGACGTGTTATGCATGAAGGGTCGCTTGAAGTACCGGCTGTATTTAGTCGGTGACCAGCTGTCTGGTAAGTGTACACAGCGAAGTGTCGCCGTCAACCAAGAGTATACTGAAAGCAAGATAATGCAGGGCATGCTTCAAGGACGCAAGGAATATTCTCACAAACAATTAGTAAAGATAACATAAACAGAGTTCGTTTTGCCTGGAAGGTGGCACGACGCTTGGATGAAACCTGTCGAAGGAAGTACCTGTCGAAGGACCAAGTGCTACACGCCCGAATCTGGACACGTCGACATCGCGGAACGTCGTCGTGTGAGCTCTCGTAAAGAGTCAAGTCCAAGTTAGGTAAGGACCGTGGGCGACGCGCGCTACGGGTTGATCCGCCTATTTCATATCCCAGTTGGCTGTTCTGTTTCCCAACGGGACTTCCATTTCATATTCTAACCGGTGGTTCTAGGAGGTTGTTAGTAGTCGCCCCTTGAATTCTATTGATAGACTGCTGTATACTTAGACTGTATTGGTTCTAAGTGTATTCCTCTGTTAAAAAAACACTTCGACGTATCCAGATATGATAGACTTCTCATCAGGTCAAAAAGTGATTAGGAAGTATATTCTGCGGCTGTCTCGAAGATACTGCGTGTATGTGAGCTTTGTAAGAACGACGATTTGGCTGTCGAGCATGTACGTTCTGGAATATTCCCATCCACTGTAGGAATCCAAGGCACACGTCACAGAAGAATGTTGATAACGGCATGCTGCGTCCCATCATCTCATTTAAAATACTCAATCACCATATTTGGACTCTCTCATCCTACCCAAAACACCCAAACTGGGTATCTTAGTATAATCCAAGCGACATGTTTCAACAGTTGAACCTTCCCTTGTATCTTTCATAACCTGCTTTACATCTCTCTCCAAACCACATTTTCAAGTCAAATACACTCCTCAAACTTACATCCCTCTTTAACCACATCGTCGTGTACTGTACACCACATCCATTCACGTCACTTTGATGGCCATTCCTGAACTTGCTGCGTCATTGCAACATGGCGGAAGTGCGTCACCGCCACCGTCGCCAGCCCGCATCGCCCGCCGCCTTAGCCCACTCTCACGAAAAGAAGAAGCGCCGTCGTCGCTTCCACCCGTCGCTGCCTCGCGGATGGCTCGTGCTCATGGGCTTCTTGGCCTTCTACGCGTCGGCCTTCGCTCTCGTGACCTTCTGGCACACGTGGCTGCCCGAGCCCAAGGGGTTGGACGCGTCTCCCAATGAATTCTCGGAGGCTAGAGCCCGCGTGGTGCTGGAGCAGATCATGAGCTTCGGTTACCGCCCTGTAGGCACCAAAGCCAATGAGGAATTGACACCAAACTACTTATTGCAACAAGTAGGTTAGCCATATTAGGAAAGTAATGATGCAATTGTTGCTTTGTGCTAATGGGTTATTGTTTGTTATGGTGATATCGTAGATTGAAGAGATCAAGACTACCAAGCCGCAAGGAGTGGGTGTGGAAGTCGACGTGCAGAGACCGTCGGGTGCCTTTGGACTGGACTTCATCGCGCAGTTCCAGAACATCTACGCCAATGTGACCAACATTCTGGTGAAGGTGTCACCGCCCGATGCGACGCCTGAAGCGCTTAACAACTCGTTGATGATTTCGTCCCACTACGATGCTGCTATTGGCGGAGCTGCAGCTTCGGACGATGGGGTGAACATCGCCATAATGATGGAATTACTGCGGGTGTTCGTACTGAACCCGCCCAAGCATGCAACACTGGTGTTCAACTTTAATGGTGCGGAGGAAACCATTATGCAGGCGGCGCATGGGTTTATTACGCAGCACCCGTGGACGGATACGATCCGAGCCTTTATCAACTTGGAAGCTGCTGGTGCTGGTGGCCGAGAGCTGCTTTTCCAGACAGGCAGCGATGAGCTGGCGTTGGCTTATGCGCAGGGAGCCAAGTACCCGCACGCAAGCATTATCGCGCAGGAGCTGTTCCAGTCGGGCATTATTCCTGCTGATACGGACTACCGAATCTACCGTGACTTTGGATACGTTGCTGGCATGGACTTTGCGTATATCGCAAACGGCTACGTTTACCACACGACGCTGGATGATGTATCTCGGATTCAACCAGGTGCGGTCCAGCGTCTTGGAGAGAATGTTGTCGGTGTGGTGAACCAGTTGGGCAGTGAGCCTGGACGCCTGAAAAAGGTTGGAGAGAACCCGCAGAGCTCCAACACTTTCTTCTCGGATGTCATGGGACTTATGATGGTGACTGCAAGCAAGGAGACGACGTTCATTCTGTGTGGAGGCGTGTTTCTACTGGCGTTGTTCTACCTCCTGCTTTCCAACGTCTCGTTTTCCGAACGCTTGACCGCGTTTGTGTTGATCATGCGATGCTTTGGTGCTGCAATTGCCGCTTCATTGACGGTTAGTGTGCTGCTGAGTCTGTACGCGCCACTGCCGTGGTATTCCCAGCCATACCTGGCAGGTGCGCTCTTCCTAGCTCCGGCACTCGCTGGAATGCTTCATCAGTTAGCATCAGTGTTGAAGAAGAAGGCGGACAAGGTGACACCTGAAGCTCTGTGGCGCCTAGAGGAGAGTCTCTTTGAGGCTATGATGTGCATCTGGATGGGGGCGTTGGCGATCTGCATGCAACTTGGCCTTATCTCGAGCTACATTTTGGCTGTGTGGACCTTCTTCCCGCTAGTGGGGCAAGTGCTGTGCCAGCTCCTGCAGCGTTTCCGCTTGTTCTCGTCGGGCATGTACATTTGCATTTCGTTGGGTGCCATGATCATCCCAGTGATCCACTCCATGTGCTGCTTTGCGATCGCGCTGATGTTCTTCATCCCGTTGCTGGGGCGAAGCGGGCCAGTAGTGCCTCCAGACGTGGTGTTGTCGCTCTTGATGTGCATCATCCTCCTGGTAAGTCATTCCGATCTTACTCTAGCAGTATGTCTGGATATTCACCATTGTCTGTACGCTGCGATGTATAGATCATGGTCTCCTATTCGGGCCGAGTGTTTTGCTTCCTTCCAGTGAAGCAGCTCAAGTTGGTTCGGAACATCTGCATTATCATTACCGTGGCATCAACAGCTTATGCTTCGATTCGGTAAGTGCGCGTTCCTTTCACGTGATACGACAAGTACGAGTGGTCTGACAAAAATGTGGCTTTGGTTGATTTGCAGTAACCCTTATTCGGATATTTGTCCGAAGCGTATCATGCTCCAGCACGTTCAGCGCGAAGTGGTGCTTTCCAACGGCGATGTTCAAACAGACTCCGGTCTTTGGATCAACTCGCTGGATTTCCGTGGACCTGATCCTATAAAGAGCAGCTTGGCTAGTACGCAATGGAAGGACGCACGCATGCAGGTAGCCCCAGAAGAACTGCACGAACATGCCGAAGTGTACGGACACATGCCATGGTCACTTCCAGTGAAGCACATGCTTCCTGAAGACAAGTCGTGGTATCTCCCGGCTGCTGCACCCGCCATCCCCAGCGATGCCCAGGCCAAGTAAGGGTATTTCATGTTTTGTGTGTCGACACCTATACCAGTGTCACTTACTCATTTATGCTGTGCTGTAAACAGACTTGAAGTCCTGTCGTCAACGTACTCGGAGGAGACGGATCGCCGCAAAATCCATTTTGTGTTCACCGGGCCATCACACATGAACCTCTTCATTGATGCCAAGAAAACCAAATTGACTTCGTGGTGCGTGTCGAAAAAGTCCACAGGCTGCGATTGAGGATTCTTCGTCTAACTGCCTTGTTGATTACTCTTGACTGACACTTGCAGGTCCATGGGAAACGGTGTCAGCGGACCCGTGGTTGAGGCGGAAGATGCGTACATTCTTCAGTTCTGCAGCGGCACCGTCCCGTCAAGCTACCACTTCTGGATCGAGGCAGAGTCCAATAAGCCTATTGATGTCGCTTTTGTTGGTCACTTCCTCGAGATCACGACCCCAGAAATGAAGGAATTCTACGCTGTGCTACCGTCCTGGACTGTCGTTGCCTCTGCGGTGTCCACATGGACGAAGATGCAGATTTAGAGGCTTTCATCTGGAATCACGACGTGAGGCGGAGCTCTATGATTTCTGCCACTCGCAGGTTTGCCAGAAAATGGCTTGTCGTACAAGACCTATTAACACAAATGGTAAATGCTAGCATTGCTGGTACTCCTTACGTTTTGCTGTATTCTCCCATCACGTTTGCAAGATGTGAATCACGAGTGGCCATTGTCAATGACGGGTAGTGGCTCGTTGTGGCCTACAACAGCTTCTTCATCACTCTCATCACTCTCATCACTCTCCACGAGCTCGTCCGGATTGACGACGAACTCAGGCTCTCTGGAACTAAGCACATACTCACTTGAATTGTCACTAGGGCCACGCTCAGCATGGCGAGACTGCCCTCGCATCGAAGCTGCACCGTTGGCACCGTTAGCCGCCTGGCTAGCATCCGATGGACCAGTGGTGTCTGGAATCCGTTGCTCCAACTCGCCGGCGGTGTCCAATAAACCATTTTCGTCGTCATCATCAGAAGACAAATCGTCCTCCGACGAGGCTGTTTTCTTTGGTGTGTACTCGTGGCGGAACTTGAGAAAGCCTTCCTTGGTAAACTCGAGCTCGTCAATCCCATCGCCCTCTCTGCAGACAACAAAGAGAGAGAAGTGAGATTATTATAGTGGTCGGTCCATAGACTACTCACATGGTGTTGCCGTATGTTTCGAGGAACCTCTCCGTGTCGTCTAGAGACAACGTCGATCGACAGTTCGCGAGGAAGAGCCTCAGCTCCTGTATGCTCACTCGACCTCGACGGTACGTGTCCAGCAGTCTCCACTCGTCTTCCAGGACTTTTTCATTCCGCAACTTCCTCTCCGTCTCGTCAGCATTTGGCTCTGGAATCTGCTGAGCTGACATGTCCCCTTCACGCACCGGCACTTGAGGAGCACTACCCTCCACCACTTCAGATTCAGGAGCGTCACTTGCAACGGGAGGTGGCACCAGCACATGACTGTCCACGATCTTCATGAACTCTACACAGACACGAACAGTTAGGTAGATGTATTATACATATTGTCTGGCAAGTGCAGTTGTGGAGGTCCTGGTCGAATACCATTGAGATAGACTTCTCCCAGCTCACGAACTTGTGCCGTATTGACATCCAGCCCCAACTGTCAGAAACACGCAATACTTAGTATGTTGAGCTCTGGTAAGTTGGCACAAACATCACCACACCAGAGCGAACATCCGGCACGCTTGGTCCGCTGAGACGGCGCCGTCTCCATCTGTGTCGAAGTAGCGGAAGATCTAATGAATACATGTGACAGCACCCAAACGAGCCATTATTACTTCGCTTGGACCGACACCATCAGCTGACGGGGCTCAGTTACCACGCGGAGGTTCACGAGGTCGGCGTCGCCGAGCCGCTCGACCCGCGAGTCGAACGAGGCTTGGAACGACGCCTGCACGATATCCATGTTTGCACACTAAAAAGTCGGTGGTGGCGGCGGTTCACGTGGACAGAAGAGTCGGGTCGACGGCAACTCAACGCAATTCAACTCATGTTCCGACGTACGGACAAGCAACGATCGTCTCTCTCACTCTCGCTTGTGCCGACCCAGCGAAAAGCTCAACTGGCCCGTCACCAGTACATGTCAACGCCTCGCGGACGGACCATCCCGGGACTGAAGCATCATAGACAGCGGCACCGCCAGGTTAAACGCGCTTGACCAGCAAACTGAGCGTCATCAAGACTGCGTATGATGCTGCCCCTGCTAGTGATGTATGGCGTAAGGTGAGGAATCCTAGGGCCATGTATGACGCGATCATTTCGGCACACATGCCTTCTATCTGCTATTGTTGGATATAGAGAAGCGCTGCTCGGCTTCTCGGAATGATGGCAGGACTTCATGACAGAGACGATATCAACGCTGACTCGAAGCGCATCACGGCCAGATGGCGCGAGTATCAGCTGCTGCCGATCTTCGCACCGGATTCTGATTGGCCGTTAACTTCAAGATCGTCAATGCATAGCCTGGCCAGTTGAGCTCAGTTTGGAGACCCAAAAACTTGCCACCGGCAAACGGCTGCTTCGCATTTACACTCAGCTCAATCAAATACACGTTGATCCACTAATAGATTGGTCCTAGACCACTACCAAGCACAGTAACTCGTTGCTGTGCTTGCGTTTATACATTTCACAGTGCTTGCGCTTATACAGTTCACTGTGAGAGAGGGAGGCTTTATCGTTGCAGATCCTTTTTTAAAATTTACAGCCCATTCAGGCAATATTGCGCCGAAGAGGCTGGCTGACTTGGCGATGAGCTGATAGGATGAGCAATTGTGCGGCAGAGAAGAGCCATCAAAAATAGCTCCACTTTCGTGTTGAAGTGATCCTCTGGAGCCTTGCCCTGGTTGCCAGTTATTATAGTATCATAGATTGCCATGTTACCGGTATTGCACCGCTTCGTACCTACCTGTATATTTATTAGCACCGAGAGTCTACTGCCAAGTTGGTCGCAATGACCGACCACAGAGCTTGAAGCGAAGTGGAATGGTTCTTGAAGGCCAGGTGCGGCAGCACCTCTCGACCCACATGTATCTCGGCGGCGCTTGTACATGCATGCATCGCCTCTGAGTAAACGGCGCTGCTTGCCAAGCCATGCTTGCAGGGATGGCAGAGGCAAGAAACAACCCGAGCGCAAATCTGCCAGCACTCTCTTGCTTGACTGCTTCTTCGGATGGATGCGTGAAATCGAGTGTCGTTTTCTGATGGGCAAACTGTTAAATGAACCTTTAAAAAGTGCAACAAATGTGCCCATATCACCATTCGCGGGTTTAACATCGCTGTTGAAGCGCCCAAAGCCTCGCCAATTAGAGCTCAAATGTCCGCCCGAACTAACCGGATAATAGTCGGGAACGACCTCGTTGGCGACGGCGACGGCGGCGGATGGCGATATACGGGTGATGGGAAACCGACGCTAAATCTGGATTTGGCATGCTCATCAACTTCAGAAGTCGCATCACCGAACGACTCCATCGGTCCATCGGACACCATGACCAGTGCGTTCAAACTGCTATGACATGAAGGAAGCAGCGCTCGCGGTGCGGCTTCCTATCCGCTGTAGCCTCGACCAGGCAGTATATACTCACGCAAAATTGGCGCCGCCGAAGTTGCCCTTTTGGTGGTGTCGGATCTCCTTTTTTCGGAGCAGGAACAAAAAGGGGATGGGCTTCAGCCGCACTGCCCCGCGTATGCGCTTCATCGGGCGACAGGGGCGGCGCAGAGAACAAACTATAGTGAGCTCAAGTCAACCCGAGCTACGTTCACGTAACTGCACCCGCTTCAATTCTCTGTGGCTTTTGGTTGCCTCGCCTTCACTTCGCAACTTTGGTCATGCTCATCATGCATGTGGACGAGCACGAGACCTCGGCTTCAAACACGGCGCTTCCGGCGCTGATCAAGCGCGAAGACCCGCGGTCGCTGGTATGGCAGACGGAGACGCCCAATTACCCGCCAGAGCCGACGTTGGCGCCTGCGGAGGAGCCCAAACCCAAGAAGAAGAGCACCAGCAGTACGAAGCAAGTTTTCATCTGCAACGAAGTGCACTGCGGCAAGCAGTTCCCTCGGTCTTTCGCTCTGCGGCGCCACATGCGTATCCACACGGGTACCAAACCCTACGTGTGCGACTACGAGGGCTGCACGCAGCGCTTCAACACGTCAGGCAACTTGAGTCGCCACAAACGCATCCACAGCGGGGAGCGGCCGTACCCGTGCATCTTCGACAGCTGCGGCAAGCGCTTCAACACGAGCACGAAGCTCAAGAGACACATGCGCATCCACTTCCCCGAGGGCCAGAACCTGTTCCGGTGTATCGGGCAGCTCAACTGCAACTGGAGTTGCGACAACTACAAGGAGTTCGCCCAGCACCAGAAACTGCACCACAACATCATCGTCGGTGCACAGCAGGAGCACGCGCACGCTTGGCGAGAGCAACAGAAACATGCAGCTGCCGTTGCAGCGGTCGAAGCCTCGGCCGAAAAGGACAACGACTACTTCTCCACGGCGGGCGCCACCCGCGAGTACTCGACGGACCACCTTCCGTACGGCAACCACCACGTTGCTGCACCCACCGGCAGCTTCCTGTACCCCAGTAGCTTCGACAAGACCAAGAGCAGCGTGTTGGCACCGTCACCAAGAGCCTCGAACCGCAACAAACTCATGGGTCCGCCGGCGTTCTTCGGTTCGAGCGACCTCGGCAGCAGTCTCCCGACTGTGTTGCCCAAAGACCAGAGCAAAAAGTCCCCGCCGGACCTGGATCATCTGTACGGGTCGGACCAACGCAGGATGAAGTCGAACGCCAACGCGTTCCCGTCCGTGCAGTACTCGAGCACGGGCGGATCGTTCTCGATCAGTTCCGACAGTGCCTTCAATCGCCCGAGCTTCTCCAGCAACAGCCACTTCGCACCACTTCGACCGGAAGAGGAACGAGGCGACAGCAGCTACGAGCAGCAGCACACTCACCAGCATCAGATGCTGCTGCCTCCAAGCCATCAAGTGCTGCGACCGCCGCCTCAAAGCAATGACGATAACAAGTACGGCGGATTTGCTGTGCCGCCGCCTATGAACCCAGCAGCACCCGAGTTCACAGGTGAAGAGCTCAGTGTGGTGCTGCAGCTCATGAACGAGACTTACTAAAGAGTTGCTGGGACGGTGGAACTGTCAATAAGTGCGAGTCGGTCAAGTGGAGAGCGGCTCGCTGGGTGGAGGTGGAGTGGCTGTAGTTATTGTGACTTGTTTTCTAGTGCTTTGAGGAATAGGAGAGACTTGTAGAAAAGAGAGCGTGAGGAGGTGCGTCTGTGGGCTTGCTACTTGTCGGGGAAGTGACTAAGACAGTAAGATCACGTCGCACCTTGTTGTATTAATTTCTAGCTGGCACAGGAAGCTGTAGGGTTGCCGTCGTCGTTTCACGCTTATTTATCGTATCGTAAGGAAAATGAGAAGAGAGGATGAAAATGACGACCAGAGATAGAGAGGTAGTTGATTAGTTGTCCGCCTGGGCAATACATGTACATGTTCAACTTGTACGTACTGGGACACTTGGCCACGCCGTCGGGCAGCACGTGAAAGAGGTATCGATACTCACAGCTCCCATACGGCCTCCTCGTCCTCGTCGCTAGGTCCTGGACCTTCTTCCGGCTCGTAACTAAATTTCTCCTTGGGGCGGCTGACGCTGACGGAGCTGTGCTTCTCAAGGCCGATGCTACTTGTCGATTGCACAGTGCGCATGGCGCCTGCGTCTTTGACGTCTCCCTTGAGGTTGTGACTGCTGGTGGTGATGCCGGCACGCTGCAGTCTGTCTTTGCGGCTAATGGACAGCCGATCCGGTGAAGTTTCACGTCTCGGCTCCCTGCTGCCACGTCTGGAGCTCTGTGGAGGTCGTGCATTGGAACGCCGATGGAGGTGATGCCGAGAACTGGAGGTAGAAGTCACGGAAGCCGCCAGAGCACCGAGAGGTGGCAGAGCTTCACTGCGTTTGCGATGCTCTTTTGAGCTGGAATCTGAAGGACGTGAGCTTGTGGGCGGCGCTTGCATGAGCGACAGACGCGTCGCCGTCGACTTGCGGTGCATCTTCCGGAGCGCATTCCAGAGCGGTCGCGTCTCTGCGGCGTCTGCTGCCACTTGGCTGCTTAGGAGAAACGCATGGCGTGAGTGAGCGAGTCCCACGTGGTGCAGACAGCAGCTGGTACAATGCGAAATAACTCAGCGAGAACGTACGAGGCGGCGCTGGTGTGGAGCGGGTCGGTGTCGCTCTCGGACTCCTGGAAGCACGTGCAGCGCGACATGAGTCTGCGGCAGTTCTGGCACTTGCCGTCCCAGTTGAGCGGCGAGCTGGAGAGCATGGCGCCATGGTTCGGAGGAGACTCAGCGGGCTGTCCCATTGCGATGGCAACGGCGACGAAGCTCTTGTGGTCTGTAGAGGATAATCGCAACTAAAGACGGACGAGCTGGCGATGAGGTCATTGCGGTCGCCGCATAGTCTTGGCGGCGACGTCAGTAACGACCTATCTTATCGAATAACCTTCGCTGTTAGGTACGGTTTCGACGGGTATTCGTTTCTGAATGGACTATGGTATGGGATATTACTGACGTGACGCATGTCATGATGACGGCCAGCTGGTGATGGCAGCGCACGATTGATCGATGGGCTCGGCTTGGCATCTCGATGGAGTTGAGTTGAGCTGAGCACCAAAACGCCATCTTCTTCACGGATCAATTTGTCCTCTATAGATGTACATGTACAACACAATCGCAGCGGAAGGCAAGGCGAAGGTGGCTTCGTCTGCATAATCACCAGCACCACGATACCCATGGACGATTCTTATTGTGCTTCGGAAGCCAGCTCTGCCTGCACGCACGCGTTGTTGGCCTGGAGCACATTGGACAACGCGTGGACTTGTGGGTCGTTCGCGAAGTCCGGATACAGGCACATGTATTGTCTGGCTAATAACGAGGTGCAGTACCAAGTTGAGGTTGTTAGACGTGAAGGCGGCCGTTTTGAAGTTTGCAACGGTCTTGTAGTCGGACAAATTGAAAGGAAGAGGCAGCAGAACGAGTGGATACCGAGGCTTCGTATCGGTCGGGGCTCAGCGACGCGGAGCCTATCGACAAACAGAGCGACGCAGGATCACGAGAACTTGTGGCTGCTTTCGATTCTGAGAAATCAACGGCTTAACTTCGACTTCGAAGCACAGCCAAAAACGATCTCGCAAGCTCGAATAACTGCAGCTAACTGAGTCAACGACTCAAGCGATTGGGCTATCGACTGTCCGTCCAGTGAGGAAAGCCTGAGGCTCGGGCTGACAGTGAGACCCGAGCAAAGCCTCTCTGCCCTTGCTCTTTGCACTGCCGCTCCTCGCGCGTGTTCTCGCGGCCGTCGACTATCCAGCTTACTTCGAAGTACATGTACTGTATGTACGTTGAAAATTCCTACGCGCGTACATGTACCCTACATTAATTAACCAAGCACGCAAGATAGTGTCGAAGCAACCACCATCGGGAGGTCACAAGTTGCCGTCGTTGAAGCTCTTTAAACCTATCAACCAATTAACGAGCATTTAGCTCTTTATCTGTTTCACCCAATTGAAACGTCGTCTTTGTCCTCCAGTAGCCAACCGCGAGCCAAGAAGCCTCCGACTCCAGCAAGCGCCATGAGCGGCTCCTTCGGCTTCAGCGCGTACGACGACTTCCTGCAGACGCAACCTGGCGGCGCCTCGCAGTCGCAGGCGTCGCAGAGCTTCCCTCTCACGCAGCAGTCGCAGTCGCAGTCTCAGTACGCGTTCGTAGACCCGTCCGAGCCGAGCGACAGTGACGCCTTTTATGACCAATACCAGGCGCCCGTTGGGAGTGGGACGTCTTTTTTCGACCAATCAGTGGTCTCCGATGACGTGGACAGCGCCTTCCAGAGCCAACTGGACGACGTCAGCCTCGCCGGGGACTTCCAGAGCCTCACGTTCGACGAGACGGCGGACGAGGACGCGCTGGACTACACGGCCAGAGAGCTTCCCAAGCACGCCTGCGCCTACTGCGGGCTGCACGATCCTGCGTCCGTGGTCAAGTGTGTGGCCACGGACAAGTGGTTCTGCAACTCCAGGGGCAACACCAGCGGCTCGCACATCATCCAGCACTTGGTGCGCAGCAAGAACAAGGAGGTGTCGCTGCATCCGGAGTCCCCATTGGGCGAGACCGTGCTGGAGTGCTACAATTGCGGCTGTCGCAATGCCTTCTTGCTGGGCTTCATCCCGGCCAAACAGGACTCGGTGGTCGTGCTGCTGTGCAGAGACCCGTGTCTGCAGATGAACGCGCTGAAAGACATGAGCTGGGATATGTCGCAGTGGCTGCCCATTATCGACGACAGGAGCTTTTTGCCCTGGCTCGTGAAAGTGCCCTCGGAACATGAACAGCTACGTGCTCGACAGATTACGTCCAGTCAGATTGCCAAGCTGGAGGAACTGTGGCGGGACAACTCGTTGGCGACCGTGGAGGATCTGGACAGACCAGGCATTGATGACGAACCGGTCAAGGTCTCACCGACGTACGATGATGGATACCAGTACCAGAACATATTTGGACCGTTGGTGAAGATGGAATCCGACTACGACAAGAAGATGAAGGAGTCCCAGACGCAGGAAGGAGTCATGGTGCGCTGGGATACAGGGCTCAACAAGAAACGTAATGCGATTTTTACGTGTTCGAGACCGGACTCAGATTTGAGACTCGTGCCTGGCGACGAGATCCGGCTGCGTCTGGGACCGACTGCAAGCATGCTGTATGGGAAAGACTGGGAAGGTACAGGTCACGTGTTGAGATTGGAGGAGTCTGAAGTCGCGCTTGAGATGCGTAGCAACAATGTGCCCATCGAAATTGCGGACGGATATCTGGTGGACTTTGTCTGGAAGTCGACGTCGTTTGACCGCATGCAGGCGGCCATGAAGACTTTTGCCGTGGACGATACGTCGCTTACAGGATACTTGTACCACAAGATCTTGGGCCACGCAGTTGATGTGCAGCCTCTGCGTATTCCGCGCTCGGTAGGCACGCATTTCTCAGCTCCTGGCCTTCCTGAGCTGAACCCACCGCAGATGGAAGCAGTGAAGGGTGTGCTGGAGCAGCCTCTTAGCTTGATTCAAGGACCCCCGGGCACGGGCAAGACGGTAACGTCGGCTTCCATCGTGTTTCACATGTCGAAACAGAACATGGGTCAGGTGCTGGTGACAGCGCCTAGTAATATCGCTGTGGACCACCTGACGATGAAGATTAGTGCGACGGGACTTCGGGTGGTTCGTCTTGCCGCTAAAAGCCGTGAGGCCGTTGCCTCTTCGGTTGAGCACCTGTCCCTGCACGCAATGATCAAGTCGCTGGACTCGCCGGATAAGGCTGATCTACGCAAACTCATGCAACTGAAGGACGACCAGGGTGAGTTGTCATCACAGGATGAAAAGCGATTCAAGTCCTTGAAACGCCAGGCGGAGCGCGAGATCCTGCAAGCCGCGGATGTTATTTGCACGACGTGTGTTGGTGCAGGTGATCCCCGTCTATCTAACTTCCGTTTCCGTCAAGTATTGATTGACGAAGCTACCCAGGCTACGGAACCTGAGTGTCTGATCCCGATTGTTCAGGGTGCTAAGCACGTGGTGATGGTGGGAGACCACCGTCAGTTGGGCCCCGTTGTCATGAACAAGAAGGCAGCGAATGCTGGGTTGAACCAGTCGCTTTTTGACCGTCTGCTGGTGCTCAATCACCGCCCGTTCCGCCTGCGTGTGCAGTATCGCATGCATCCGTTCCTGTCAGAGTTCCCCTCAAACCAGTTCTACGAAGGCGAGCTGCAGAATGGTGTGTCTGCGAGTGAACGCCAACTATCGAGCGTGGACTTCCCGTGGCCGAATCCTAACAAACCAACGTTCTTCTACATTTGCCTGGGCGCTGAAGAGATCAGTTCGTCTGGTACGAGTTACCTAAACCGCACGGAAGCGAGCAACGTGGAGAAGATCGTTACGACGTTCCTGAAGGCCGGGGTGTTGCCCTCGCAAATCGGTGTCGTTACACCATATGAGGGCCAGCGTGCGTATGTGGTCAGCTACATGCAGCGCAATGGGCCTATGCGCTCTCAGCTCTACAAGGATGTGGAAGTGGCAAGTGTGGACTCTTTCCAAGGTCGGGAGAAGGATTTGATCATTCTTTCATGTGTGCGTTCAAACGAAAACCAGGGTATTGGTTTCCTGAGCGATAAGCGCCGCCTGAATGTGGCTCTCACACGTGCCAAGTACGGCGTCATTGTTTTGGGCAACCCACGTGTGTTGGCTAAACAGTCCCTCTGGAATACGTTGCTGAACCACTACCGTGACAACCAGCTCATTGTAGAGGGACCGCTGAACAACTTGACGCCCTCGCACATGCAGTTCCCGCCGCCGAGACACCCGAGTCGTGCCGCTCCCCGTAATGGCAACGGATCCAACCGTCAACGTGAACCGGTGCCTCCTCTTGACTCGCGCTTCGACCCGCGCTATGACCAGACAGGAGGTTTTGACTCGCTTGTGGCTGGAGGACTACCACCGCCTGCACCGCAGCAGCGTGGAGGACCACGTCGTGGACCGAGCAGTTATGTGCCTGGAAGTATGGGTCCGCTTACCCAGGACGGCATGACTCAGTCGTCACTTGGGATGGATGGCCCATTCACGCAGATGGCACAGACGCAGTCCTTCAGCCAAATGTCGAGTGACAAGTTTGCGATGTCACAAGATAGCTTTGGGTACGAGCACGACTTTAAGTCGCAGAACATCCCGATGTCGCAAGACACTCGCAATCCCGGCGACTTCTACTAAGGCGAGGGTATGATGCAAAGGAACGATTCTAAACGAACTTGGCTTCGACCGGAGGCGTCCGCATGGTAGGCAGTGCAGGGTGATTCCAAAGAGTGAACACTCGTTGCTCGGGAATGTTGACCGGAATGGGAATAGTGTACGAGCAAACGCTTGGTGATATGCGAACAGGTGCTCGGTACCTTGTTTTCCAGTGGTTGCGCGACTACGGCTGCGGGCAGAAGGAGTGCTCCGAAGGCTGCTTTAGTGCAAGGCGTCCCGTTCGACGAAGTAAGAGGAGAAGGAGGTCTCACAGTTCTCAGCCGCTGGGGTAGACTCATATACCAAGATATTCGAGTATCTAGTGCACCAAAGACACGCGAGACTCAATACCAACGTAGCGGGAACGAGGAGGAGGGAGGAAAGCTTGGAGTTCGATGGCAAGGTCAACCAGAGCGTCTTATAAACCGCTAGTCTTCAATTGGATACTCGCTTTCATTTGACGAGGTCGTTTTTGGCGTGGCTGTTACTCGTCTTTTTTGGGAGGCTGTCGTGTCGTATTTTCTTGTGCTGTGTCTTGTGCCCACTTCATTTGTAGCAAACTCAACGCAAGTCATCGCTCTACAATGTCCTTCAAGCCGGAGCTGTTCGAGGACGAAGAGGGCAAGAAGCTTCCATTGGCAAACGAAAATGAGCTTTTCATCCTGCAGCGTGCGAAGATCACCTTCCAGTGCAAGACACCCGAGTAAGTTCTGACGCTTGTGGTGTGATCCGAGGTGTAGTCGGCAGTCAAGTCATCTTATCTTTTTCTTGTGCTTTGATAGCCACGCTGTGTTCAAAGGCAAAGGTCGGATCTACTGCACCACGCAGCGCATCATCTTCGTTGCTGAGAAGGGTATTTCGCAGAACGGCTGCTACTTTGAGGCATTCGTACGCACTGCTCTCGTTTATCTGTGGATTGTCAACTACTTAAGTACACCTCAGTCCTGACGATCGTATACACTTAGGAAATCCCGCTGGTGGGGATGACGGGTGATAAATTCAACCAGCCAATTTTCGGCGCCTGCAGCATCTCTGGACTTGTTGCAGTTGTAAGAGGGTTCTCTTTATGTGGCTTGCTGGATGCGTGCTCAATTTGACTAAGGCAAGTGGCGGTCTACCTACCGTCTATCAATTTGTAGAGCGGGGATATCGAGACTGGCGGTAATTTCTCCTGGAAGATTACATTCGCCAACGGTGGCACGGGCATCGTCTTGCCAGTCTTCTTGCGGTTGATGGAGAAGCGCAAGAAGAAAGGTACGAATGTTCACTCAATCCATTGCTCTTAAACATGCTCTAACGTGCTGTACCTGACTGTGATTTTTCAGAGGAGATCGATATGAATTTTGTCCAGAGTCAGAAGAAAGCTTTTGTCGACCCGAACGACCCGACCGTGATTTACATTGCACAGCCTATCAAACCTGCTGCCGCCACACAATCAACCTAAACGCACTGCTACGAGAGATATCGCCAACATGCAAACGAATATGAATTTGATCAAGAAGATAATTTCACTATAACAATGACGCGAATGCACGTTTATCGAATCCAAAATCTTCGTACGATATGATAATACTGAAATCTGCCACCAAACGCTTTCCTAGTGGAGTGGGGCACCTTGGAATTGTTCATAACCATCAATGAAGCGGGCAAGCACCGGCTAATTTACAGGAATAAGATCCTGGAGCTCCGTGCAGTAGCTTTTAGCTCCATCCACCATAGCCCCAACCGAATGTCCGTCGAAAGTCTACGTGTCAAGATCTTCGATAACAACATTGGCGTTTTGATCTCTTTAAACCTTTCTGTTGCGCACGAAACTCAATTGGTGTACGATATAACATTATGTCGTCGAAAACCTCTCGGCAAGGTCTGCATTGCATAATCCCTCTGACATCTTCCTCCGCAAAAACTGATTTAGAAAGAGCTTTGAGTTTTGAGTGAGTTCAGTATAATGAATTTGCACAGGATAAAAAAGACAACTAACTCCGCATCATTAATGAGAAGAAAAATAATGTGGCTGTGTTCAACCGCCCAGACCGTCACATCAGCCACAGATTTTTTAACAACTTGTTGTGGTGACATCTAACATGGATCATGGGCGTTGTGCAAGCGTCGACCCAGGTTCTGTGGATTTAAGGTCGTCGTCATGCTGTAACTGTCGTAAGCAATCCTGGCTCACCCAGCTAATCAAACAGGCGTGAATATTCGCATTGATAGAAATATCAATTGTTTTTAATGGACGTCAACACATTGATCTATGGACTCCTTCCAGTGTGAGCCTGAACGATAGAGAACGCCGGAGATGACATACCACCTCAAATAGCTGCGTAGAATATCTACTGAATGACCTTCCGGTTGAAAAGATCACGTACCGCGACATTTAAAAGTTGTACCGATCCCTGACGTGGTCGAGAACACGACGCAGCATCCAGCCGTCGCTGGGCGTGA
>LGSN01000840.1:0-17254 GCA_001314375.1 Phytophthora podocarpi | reverse complement strand
CCCCCCCCCCCCCCCTCCGCCGCCTGCCACTCAGTCGTCGCTTACTTTCTCAGCTTCAGGAGCAAGGACTTGTTGCCCTTCACCTTCTTCTTCAGCTGCATCAGTCCGAAGACGAGAGCCTCAGCCGTCGGCGGGCAGCCCGGGACGTAGATGTCAACAGGCACAATGCGGTCAACTCCACGGACCACCGCATAAGAGTAATGGTAGTACCCACCACCATTGGCACAACTACCGAGCGATACCACGTAGCGGGGCTCTGGCATTCGGTCGAAGATACGACGAAGAGCTGGGGTCATCTTGTTCGTGAGCGTGCGGGCAACGATCATCACATCCGTCTGACGGGGCGAAGCACGGAACACCATTCCCATACGCTCGAAATCGTATCGGGAACCGGCTGAATCAGTATTTTTACAGTAAAAGTGAGTTAGTTTTTTTTATTGAGAACGTACCGGCGTGCATCATTTCGACGGCACAGCATGTCAGACCGAACGAAATGGGCCAGAGCGAGCTCTTCCGGCCCCAGTTCACAAGGTCATCAAGACGGGACACGACATATTCTGCCATTCCGGAATGGTACTAGGGTGTTACAGATTGCATCGAGACAGTGCTGTAGAATTTGGAGAGGCTCAAAACCCTGACGTTAGGGTGACCTACCGTTGCTGTCTCGGGCGGCAGCGTTGCCATTGAGTAGGTCGGCGACGTTGCCACGCTGTGAAACCTGCAGCTCTTCCTGGGGCTGAGTCTGAGCTTCAGTCACCTTGGAGGTGGTCTGGAGCGCCCTCGCGGAGCTGACAACCACGGGCTTCGTAGCAGCGGCCGCATCGCGGTGCAGAAGCTGAGAGCCGACGCGGAACATGGTGGCAATTAAGGGCTGCGATCGGGTGAAAGCTCGGACTGTTTTGGGGGAGATCGCACCAGAGGAATCTGCGGCCAGGAACGAGGCAAAGCGCAGGCGAGAGAGGAGAGGTCTAGTCTCCGTTGCGACGTGGAGCAATGCCATTGCCCCACGTCCGTGAGTCTCACGGATCCCCCATATTCCATGGTGGCCGTCTCCAGAGTTTCTCCTGATTGCAAACACTGCGAGCATCGGGCGCCGGCTACAATGTTCTGCGTGCGTTCAAGCCTCTTGTGCCCACGCTCGCACACCATACTATCCGATAAAACCAGCGGGGGCCGCCAGCTTCCTCCACACGACCTCTTCTGTAGCGAAGGAGGATCCAGGTTCTGATCATTCGCAGGACATGCAGCGAGCCACTATTGCTGATCTTCTTGCTGGGAATCCAACGGCTCGAAACAGCGCTGGTAGGAGGTAGGTCTTCTGAAAGGCTGGAAGTCAATCATCCCCCCCCCCCATGCTAACGAAATTCATTGGTGATCCTGCATCAACGCAGGGTACGTTGTGTCCTGCCTTGATGACCTCGTCAATTGGGCTCGATCTGGCCTCTATCCTTCGGTCTGGCGTGCAGTGCAGTCGAAATGATGCAGTTCGGTACGTAAATCAGTGAACTATTTTGCCATCCGGAAGCCACACCTCATAACACTCTCGTGCTGTCCTGGTTCAGCCGGTTCACGATACGATATCGAGCGCATGGGAATGGTTTATCGAGGATCACCTCGCCAACCTGACGCCATGATCGTGGCTGGTACTTTAACGAACAAGATGGCGCCGGCAATGCATCATGTGTAAGGAACCACACTACGTGGTATCCATGGGCAGTTGTGCGAACGGAGGTGGCTACTGCAGTACCACTACTCGTATGCCGTGGTGTGCGGTTGCAACCGCATCGTGCCTGTCGACATATCTGTTCCTGGATGTCCACCCTGCTGATGCGCGTATCTTCGGACTCATGCAGCTCCAGCAGAAGATCAAAGGTACCAAGTGTCTGCTGCTCAATGAGAAGTCGTTAGCACTGAAGTCATGGTAAACTCTCTGGGAAAGTTTTTACTTGTGCGTAGCCAAGGGCATGCTAACAAGTGCCTTCAAACGGCCGTTTGGCTGATTGATCCGCTTGCTCCTCTTTCGTTTCACCATTGAGCTTGTCGTCGGATTATTGGTCATTGCACTGTGACGTTCTCCATTTTGAAAGGGTCGTAGTTCGTTTTGGGAAAAAACAGTCGCAGAAACTTGAGCTTCGAATACCAGCTGAGCATCTACTTGAGTCCATTCATCCTTCATGATCGTGATAAATAGGTGAAGCTGTGCATCCACACCTGACGGACAGCAGCTCTTCGACCAAGACTCCAATTCTTCTCGAGACGCGTTCAAGAGATCGTTAAGTGATCTGGTCGGCAACCGATTGTAAATTTCTGCTACGGGTTCGTAAGCATTTCTCATCGCAAGTTTCCACAGCATATCCAGAGATTGAGTTCTTCGGTTGTCGTGATTCACAGGAGCTAAGACATGTAGGAACGCGTTGACAACCATAAAGTCGCACCGCTCAGTCGTTGAGGCCCACATCTTTCTTGTCGGGTTAGTCGAGTGAACTGCTGAAGAAATCGTGTCTTTCTCAAATGCGACCTCACGCGATTCCGACCGTAAATCTCTTGCCATCGTGTTACTTTCGTAGTCGTGGTGGCCACAGCATTTGCACTGGCGTGAGCCTTCGTGCCTTTCAGCTCTCATGGCCAGACACCGTTTGCACAGATGATGGTTCCACAAGCAATGGAATGAAGTGAACTCTCCACGCTCTACCGTTGCACTTCGGTTGTTCATTTGTACATCAAACTCGAACTTGTTTTCCTGTGCACGAGAAAGATACTCGACTCGGTCTTTTTCTTGTAAAATATTCACGGCTCGCTGTCGCTGCTGGGAAGAGAACGTGGTTGACGGAGAGAGTCTCACAACATTTGCAGTGTACAGCAGCACAAGATACTCCCGCATAAGCATGTGGGCCTCGTAAACCTTGCGTGCACATTGAACCTGCAGCAATACACGTGAGTGGAGTGCAAAAAATTGCGATAAATACTGGAGAACAAGCAGCGTCTGCGTCGGGAGTGGCGTGAACAAATCCACAAAACTTGGAGCTTCTTCGATGAGCCACGTGTGTATCTGCTTCAATGGAAGCGAATCCAGCGGGAGAGTGTAGCGCCGCGCGAGAAAGTAAAGCTGCTTGTCGGGCACTTGCCACGTCCAAACATCGTTTCGGATGAGCAGTAAGAACGTGAAGGAAACCTCTTGCGCTGTTTGGGTGGAGGGTGCTTGGCTACTCGTCCTTATAGCAGCACGAATATGATCGAGAACACGGGTATGAAGGTGGTGCATGATCTCGGACTGCAGGTGCGCGCGCCTGGCGACACGTTCGCGGTACGCCGACAAATAGCGCCTCGCTTTCGCATTGAGCCACTTGTTCAACCCTGCCGCTTCACGCCCTGCAATAAGCTTACGCCGTTGAGCTTCCTTGTGCACGCAACAGAGCCAACCTGACCAGGTGCGCTGCATTAGAACGCGAATTTTTCTCAAACGAAGCTCTTGCGCTTGTCGCTTTACTCTCTTCCAACGCAGACGCTGCTTTGCGGTAGTTCGGGCTTGTACATCTCGATACCAGCGTAAAATTCGCTTGACAGCACGGTCTCGACGGAGATTGTGTCGCTGTTTTTTGGCTTGCTGAATATGATACAGGCTAGCGATGGTCCTCGCACTTGCGTCCCACAGCTTCTCGTTGCGAATTTTCCACGCTAAGTGCATACGGTCGAAGCACAATTCCTTTGACTGAAGCATTCTGCGCACACAATCGACAAACAAGACGGGTTTAGTCACCTGCTTCGCCACTGCAAGGATACTACAAGTGTCTTTACCGAACGTAACGCTGCCGTTGCCGCTGTCGGTCTCGAATGCGATCCATTCGACAACGAACACCTCTACACAGCGCCTGGATCAGTGAGGCAGCGAAGTGAACTACTGGCTCCTGCTCTTTCATTTCCTGCAAATTTTTTTCAAGATGGCGGGTCCTTTCGTCGAGATCCACCACTTCGCCCTTGTAATACGCAACCGACTCAGCAGCATCTTCGTGAACAACACTGTTATCTACTGCAACAACTGCTTTGTTTGCGAATAAAGCCACCGCTTTTTCTCCCTCAGATATTTTATCTCGAATGGCCTCCATATCATGTCGAGCCTGCTGAAGCTCCTGCAAAACGTGCTCGCACTTCGAGTGATACGCCTCACGGTCACTTCGAAGATGGTCCAGCCTTGACACAAGTCCCGCGACGTATGTAGCGACGTCAATTCTGCGGTTTTCAATAGAGTACTTAGTAAGCTTTAGTATGTCTGCATATTTCCCCTCTACAGCAGCCGGAATTGCCCTGTACTCACTTGTGCTTCCGGACGAAGTGACCGCGGAAGTTCCGTTGGATCGTCAAAGAACTCTTTCGGAAATGAGAGACGCCTGCATTATGTTTTCCACAAGATACACCCGGCAAAATGCTGAATCAGGAACGAGATTAAGCAAACAAAAAAGCGAGATTAGAGATCCGAGAGTTAGCTGCTACCTTGTCTGTTACTCCACTTCTGTATCATCCTAACTTTCGCTAGGATGCGCTTCTGCAGGATATGCCTGTGTAACACCAAAACGTTTATCGATGCGTCTCCGTAGTCACCGGATTAAATTCCGTGCTTGCCAACCTGCGCCATCGCCTCTGAATAGTCCTGATTCGAGCAACGTGTATGTTCCTGCATAGCATCATCGATTAGACGCGTAATCACGCATAAGTATTGACAGCAACAGGAGTTCTCACCTCAAGTAGCGCTCTCGTGGAGAAGGTAGCGATTCGTTAGCCCACCACTTAGTCTGATGACGCTGCTGCTGTTCGGAGACGACAACGATGAGCTGCTTCGTCACTTGCTGTTTCCTCGAAGGCGCCAACACCTGACCACGCATAACAACTACCAGACGGCGACATCGTTGCAAGTCCTCAGACAGTGAACCCTCGCGCTCGCTGTCGACCGACATTGAAATCGTGCAGCCCTCCAGAAATACAGCAACTGAAAAACGCTGATTATACAAAGGTCAAAGGTTGCTTACTGTTATTTCAATTCGAAGACTCCTTGGCTGGTACATTAAACGCATACACACTCACATGGCGGTGCAGGAGCCCCGTCGAGGTGTACGTACACTGGTGGTAAGGTCATCAGGTTACACCTCACAGGAAAAGTTCGCGCGACGTCATGGCTTCCAACTCTGACGGGATGCTTGATCGTCTCCGCACATGTCCTCGTCTTCCTCCTTCCATTGGGACAGAGTTCTGGTTGTTCGCGTTTTCGATAGCCTCAAGGTACTCGGGCTCCAGTTCCGGTTGGGATCCCCCGAACTCCAGGTAAGACGGTAACGACGAACGATCGCTGTCACAGTACTCCGACAAGAGTTCCGACAAAGAAGGAGGCTTACCGTAGCGACGCTGTGGCTGCTCGTCATTTTGGGTCACCATACTCGCCGACAATCCGTTGGTGAGATTGGAGAACGATTCGGGCTCGCCCTGGTACTCCACTTCGGTATTTTGTGTAATAGAGTACGCGCGAATGAACGAAGACTCGGAGTCCGTTCCACGTCTGCCTTGTTCGCCTGGGTATTTGTTTCGCAGCGAGCTCTGCCAGTCAATTTGAGAAGAAGAGTTGGAAGACTGGCTTTCGCTATCGTCATCCTCCACATGCTGCACGCCCTCCAAATGCAATGGCGACAGTAAATCACTCAAGCGGGGCTCTGGGACGTACTCAACGCCCCCATTCTCCGTGTCATGGGCTTGTAAATTATCTTCCTCAGTCCAGTGCTGGAGGTCCGTAAACGAGCTTCGGGCGCCGACATCGACATCGTCCTTGCGCATCAAATGCGGAAGATCAATGAGATCCATGTCACTGAAGGTGTCCGAGTCGGCCACTCCGTACATGGAATTCGGGCGCGACACCATGTTGGACACCTCGCTACTCTCCATACTGCCGAACATCGTGCGAGCTGCACCTGAGCGATCCCCAGACGTGTCAGACTTAAGCTGCACATGCGTGGTGCTAGTAGATTCCCGCTGAAACTCCAATGAAGCTGGCTGAATACGATCTTCATCTTGCTGGAAGCCATTTTTGCTGCTGTCCGAATCCTGGGAACTCTCAACCGCCTCAACCGGCAGCTTTGGAGCATCTCTCGGTCCAAGAGAATTCATCTGGAAGGCCTGGAAAGCACTAGAAGTGAGATCCGACAGGTCTCTGTACTCGTGAGTTTCCTCGCTTGTCTTCTGCTTTGTCGGCAAAGTCGGAGCGTACGCATCCTCTCGAGAGGTTCCTCGTGGTACATCTCGGCTATATCTTGAAGAAGCTCCGCGTCGCTGGCGTCGGTGGCGCCGTGAAGCAGGAACCATGTCGTCATGGCTGAAAACTGGCCGAGGTGAACCATAAAACGACAGTGGACGATCGTCACTAACAGTTCGTCGCAACGGCGGAGGGATTCCTACGTCGTGGTGCAGACGACGAGTATCAGAAATGGTGCCTCGACTATATGGCCCCGACTCGTTGCTGTGGCTGCGCTCGATTTCACGCGCATACACTTCCATCATCTTGGTCAGTGCTGTCTGTCGCGTTTCTTCTGTGACTTGCAGGTTGGGGCCGCGTTCTTCTTCATATAACCGCATAGCTGACATCGCTAAACGGAAAGCTTCGTCATCCCGGTCCTCTAAGTCGTCGCTCCGATGTCTCCGGCGAGTTGTGAAGGCACCGGCGATATTGGAATCACTCAGGGATGTGTAAGGAGATTCCAGCTCCGATCCAGACAGTTGACGTCGGGCAGGAGGGTCCGATCCAGCTCCGATACCAGACGAACGTAACCTTGTCGCCATCGGGCGCTCATAGTCAAACAATCGCTCAACACTATCGCGCGTCTCCGGTCCGTCATTAGGCTGCTGTCCTCCACTTAATAACGTCAATCGAGCATTGCGCGCATCGAAATATTGTTGCGTGCGTCTCTGAAGTTCCAAGCCGTCTTGTCCTTCCTCATTGCTATCATGTCTGCTACGGAGTGCGGTCTCGCCATGATGACGGGGGATGCCACCATTACCATACCGATACTCTCGACCGCCCTGGGATCCCGATCGAGATCGCCTGCTACCACCGGACAAATCTGACCTAGTCACTCCACCCCGTCCGGAGCTAGACGAGCGACCGGATCCATTGGAGTGGAAGCTGGTCATCACATCAGGCCCGACGCGCCCGTAATATCCATCACCCCACTCCGAGCTAAGTCGAAGGGAATCTCCTGACTCGTTCCGCACGATTCCATGCGCTCGCGGCCTCATAGGCTGGCCATAATGCAGTTCGCCGTAGTCTGTTGACCCTGTAGAAAAATACTCAGAGGACTGTGCTCCCGTACCTGTTGCGTACTGGTGCAGCTTCTTGGCGCGCTGGATCTGCTCACGGCGCATTTGCTCCTCATACTGCAATTGCTTTAGCATCTGCTCGCTCTTGCTGGGTGGTAAGCCCAATTCATCGTCATCCTCCATATCATCATCGTCATCCTGAACTCCCTTTTGATACCGCTCTTCCCACGGAGGCAGCTCATCATTCGCCCCAGGAGATATTTCAACTGGCATTGTTTCAGCTGACGCACTGTTGACACCAAGAAGAGATTTCGCTTGGGGGTCGAATCTCCGTGCTTCTTGGTGCCCTCCTGGTCCATCACTGGATTTCTTCAGCATCTCCTCAAACTCCTTATTCATTCGTTTAGCCTCTTCCATATCAGCAAGTTCAATTTCGTTTTCATCCTCATTCTCGAAGTAATATTCGTGCTCGTCGATGGAATGCGGACGGGTTTCGAGCATAATCATCGAACCTGGCGGGGACTCGAACTCGGGGCGAATATCACCGTCCTCTATCTTGGCGCCGGTATGTTCGTCCGGAATAATGTGGCCTGCACCATCCATCATCGGCACACTACTACCATACACCACGGACTCGGAACACTCCAAGCAGACCCGCACCTTCTTGAGCCCCAATCCGGCATAATCCAGCACGAACTCGTTCCCGCAAGGTGTGCACACTACCTTGCCACACTTACGACAAAGTCGTCTACGATGAAAAAAACCAAAGCGCGTTTCACAGAGCTGGCACCGCGTGATTCTCTCCTTCGCTGGCAGCTCCAAGTCGCCCAGTAATTTTCCCTGCGTTAACCGTTGCAGCTGGAAGTGGCGATCCACTTCAGCAATGTTCTTGATCCGGCGCTTCATGACCAAAATCTTCATCCAGTTGGGCGCATTGCCCTTGATGTCGACGTGCAGCGTGTGCACTGCATCCACACAGCCTTTCTCGGCCGACTCAGTGAAGATAAACCCTGAGCGATAGAAGCTGCCACGTACGAGTCCATGACTCCGATTAAGCGGAGGACAAAATGGCAGCCGAATGGAGTGGATACTCCTCACCCACCCTCGTCGCTTGGTGTTGGAGTCAATGAACTCATCGTGACACTCGATGTAGCAGAAGTCGCGGTTCCGAGCGAGTTTACTCGACGATTCGACCGCCGTCCACTTGACAGCCACAGAGTGCTTCGGGTTGTCCGGCGTGGGTGTAGCAAGTGTCAGCAACGTCTTCTGGTCCAGTAAATCCTTGCCAACTGTCTGCGCGAATCCTGACAACTTCTCGGGCGTGTCGAGCTTAAAAAAGTCCGAGATCTCGTCGATTGTCGCGTGGATCTTGCACGCACCTCGAAGATACGTGAGTGCCTTAGCGTCTGTCCGAGTGTTGCTGCTGCCTGAGTTGTCCACACCTTGAAACACGTCCACGCCGTCTTCGGACGACAAGTGGAGCCACTTCATCGGTCCATCATTCTGTCTCGAGTAGTACACCACCTCCTTGCACGCGTGCTTCGCTAGTCCCAGCAGATACTTGTTCTCCTTGCCGCTAAGTTGCGGCACCGGGAAAAAGTCGTCTGGTAACGGCAACTTGCCTGCAACATACCCATGTGACGAACTGTTGTAGCCATGTCTTAAATTAGCACAGTTCGTCGAGTTGGCCAGGGACGAATCCCCACCATTCCGGTTCGAACTGCGTCCGGAGCGAGACGTCGAGTGCGCGGATCCCCGAACTGGATCAGAGCCAACAGTCCTGCGGTTAGCCATTTAGGTGCGCGATTGTTGTCTTTGATTGCTGCTGTTAACTTGGTGCCAGACGGGTAGCTGAAGCGACGGCAGGTGGATGACCTACACCTGGCTCACGGGGTCTCGGTGGGTCGATCTGGACGTCAACTGTCTGCAAGACGGAGGACACAATGCAGTCTCAATTGGTCAGTCAACAGTCTTGCGAGCAAGGGGTTGCTATTAATAGCACTTGGTATTATAATAATAGCTGTACAGGTACGCACCGGTTGTACGTGGCTGAATGAGCAGCGAGAGAGCCAGTTGCACTGAACGCGAGAGGCGAAAGGAGTTTACAGCAAGGAAATCTCTGGAGGAGACTGGACGCGTGCAACAGCTCGTGGCGGCAGTTGAGCCGAGCCGAACTGCTTGTGGCCCTGTGCGTCGAAGGCGGCGACAGCCAGCCAGGAAGCGCAGCCTCGGACGTTCTTCCCTCCTTGCGTTGTGAAGGCGCGCCGGACGTTCACCATGAAAGAGTCGGGGCAGAGCCGGGCCTGCCTCGAGTCATCTGTTATTGCCATTCTATGAAAGTACGTATCCGAGCATGGAAAAGACGGCTGGGTAAACTATTTGGGTACTGTATCCATCCCCACAACTAGCAGTGTTGCAAACTTTGCAGAGCTGCCAAGCTACACTTCATCTGAGCGTGACAACTTATGACGCGTCGTTGATTCTATCCGCAATACAATACATATATATACGTAGTGATTTTTATCACTACATGTACGAATAAATATAGTTTTGCAGATAGCGATAGGAACTCGGCGAGGTAAACTTCAATTGAATGGTTTACAATTTCCTGGATATGATGCGTCGTTGATTCTATCTGCAACACACTTTACGTACGTAGCGATTTTAATGGTTTTTTGTAGACATCTAATTTTTCACGCAAATCTGCCGCAAGAAATGAGATGAAAGATGAGGCGAAAAAGGATTGCTGCGCTATAGTATGCTAGGTAAATTATATCTGGCATACCATATCGCAGGATTTTGCAAACGATGAGGTCGGAGAGGCAAACGATGAGCCCGTCGAGGCTCATTTCTCGTCTCGTTTTTTGCAAACGATGAGGCTAAAAATAAGACCAACAAGCGTGATGTCTGAAACCCCCTAATCACTCGCCGAGTTCCTCTCGCTATTTTTTAAATGAAGAAATTGTATACTTACGAGATTTTGAAGTTTACTCGCCGAATTCCTATCACTATTTAAAAAAGAGTAGTGATAAGAATTCGGCGAGGTAAACTTTACAAACTAGATTCTCTTGCGTGAAGTACGTTAAAAGTATTTCTTTTACGAGAATCATTACATTTTTACTTTTAAAAAGTAAAAAACTTGAAAGTGAATCATCTTTCTCTTGAGCAATTTCTTGTCCAGCTAGGATAGCAGCTCAACTGACTAGGGATCCTTTGCCTTGCTCAAAGTTTCGAAGTGTTGTTTCACGTACCATTGCATATAGGTACATTCTTCGGCGTTCGGAGACCCCTTTGGGTGCCCATTTAAGCGCGTTTCTCGTCGTAACTAAGTTACCGTAGAAGTCGGCATCACTACAGTTGCACCTGCC
Source organism: Phytophthora podocarpi (assembly GCA_001314375.1). NCBI lineage: Eukaryota > Oomycota > Peronosporomycetes > Peronosporales > Peronosporaceae > Phytophthora > Phytophthora podocarpi. The sequence goes on along the minus strand of LGSN01000840.1, from coordinate 6,593 downwards.
CGCAACTTCACGGTGGAGTTCACCATGTCCAGCATTATAGTCGTCAGGCGCCTTTGCATTGGCCTCGCCGCTATCGTCGCCTGACTTGGTGAAGCACTCGCAGTAAATAGTGTTCGGGCGGCAGCGCGCATTTTCAAAAGGAGGGCCATCTCAATTGACAGTTCTTACGATTTGGCACAGCAGACGGCACATTCCTGCTCGGTTCCGAAGCCTCCGGAGGTTTTGCCTGCGTCGCGGAGATGTGTCCGCCGTACATGCACTGCATGTCATGCAGTGATCCAGGCGATGTAATGCGCACGTAGTGATGTCCAGGCTGGCCGGATGGCTGACCTGGGTCGTACTCGAACGAGGTTGGCGGGGAGCCGGTCTGCGGCGACTCGTTAAGTCGAATCGCCAGTCGAGTTTCTGCCCGCAGGTCGTCGTCGACAGTGGACAACATTGTTGTCACGGCAATGTTCAAGCTTCGAGGTGTTGTGGAGGTCGTGGATTGCGGGAGAGCTTCGTTGACCGGCCGGTAGACAGCCTCCCCGAAAAAAAATTCGGTGTCGGATTGAGGTCTTCAAGTTGTTGTTGTTGTACATGTAGAGCGAAGCGTCCTCACCATTACGGTGACCGTACACACACATCGGTTGCTTGTTTCCACACTGGACAACGAATATTTTACTTCGTACATGTACCAAGTCCCTTCGAACTAGACAGGGGGCTTTCTACATGCAGCCGCGAGGTGGTGGACTACATACACACTTGAACTAGGCCTCACGATGCTTCCTGTGGCGTGGGGCTGCTGATCCATTTGCCGTCGAATAGAACAGTGCCAGTGGCCTTGGTCGGGGTCGCTACATTGGAGCTGCACTTGCAGCTGGGCTTCACCGAACCGTTTTCGCCCATGTACTCGGGGGACCTGCAATGGCTACAGAATCCCGGGCCGTGCCTGGGCGAGCTTACCACAGAAGAGATGTCTGAGGTTGTCTTACTGGCGCGGGCCTCGTTGATCGGAACCCACTTGCCCTGAGACGATTCCATCAACTCGACGTCTTCTCCGGCCGTTTGGTCGAGCGCCTTATTCGCGCGGAGGCGATCGTGCTTCTCGCGCTCGGCAGCGAGATCAAGCTGCTGCTGTCGCTGTTGCTGGAGGTATCGCTCCTTGACAGAGGACTGCGAATCGATTGAACGCTGGTCGCTGCTCTGTGCCCTGGGCACAGGTGGGTCATCATCGCGTGGCTGCTGGCGATTGCGACGCAGATGTTCCAGCTCCTTCTGGCGCTGCTGAATCTGCTGCAGCGCCGACGCATTGGGCTGACGCTTTTTTTGGGACTCAGATCGGCGGATTGGCGACTCGAGAGACTGTTGTTGGCGACGAGCCTGCTCCTCCTGGTACTGGGCCATCTCCTCGAAATCGGATTGCTGACGACGACGCACCTGTTCCTCCTGATACCGAGCCTGCTCTTCAAACTCCTGCAGTTGCTGCCGCTGTTGGGGGTTAAAGTTGTGTCTCTGGTGCTGGATCTCGCTCGTGGACTCCTGCTTCCAATGGTTGAATAAGTCAACCATCTCCTGCTTTTTAGCTGTTGTTGTCGCCACAGACGCACGCTGCTGTTGCGATTGGTGCGTATTCGTTTTCCCTTCATGTTCATCGTCGCTCACACGTCGTTTAGCCTTCCTCGGAGACTGAACCGGCGACAGATTTCCTTGCGGACGAAGAGGTGGCTGTTCACCAGCCTCGCTGGAGAGCTGTTGGTCTTGCCACCAGCGTGTAAGGTCCGTGGTAGTGCGGATCTCACCCAAGCCATCAATGGTGTGCTCTTCGTAGTCCGACAAATCACTGTCGCGGTAGTCCGACGACAATCGCGCGCCGGCCTCAGCTGTGAGCCGGATGACATCTTCTCCTTCGGTATCGCTAGGTCCCTGGTTACTGCTGAGCTCTGATGACATAAATGAAGGGTACTGGTCGAGGCGCTGTTGGCGATCTGGTTTCTCACTCTCGCTCGTGGAAACACTTCGAGCTTGGTGATGCTGAGGCACCGATTCTGCCTCGGGTTCTTCCTTCTCTTCTTCCTGCTCCACCAATCTCGACGAGGGAATACGGCTTAGAGGCTGCTCCATCTCTCGCTCGAGTTGCTCCTGCAAAAATTGTTTTTCCACATGCTGCTCGTCTGTTTGCAAGCTGGAGTCGCGATCGTATACCTGCATCTCGTCCCAGAGTTGGACGCGTCGACTCAGCTCCGTAGCCCGCAGCTCCAAGTCACGCTTGATTTCCTCCTGTTGCGCAAAGAAGGATGCGGCATCGCTAGGTCGTTCCATCATCGACAGAGAGCGCCGCCTAGCTCGCTGTGGCGGTGGGTTGAGCAAGCCCGGGTGTGTGATACCCTCCACTTCCGTTGTAGGCTCCTTGTTGGACCTCCTAATAGGGCAAGTGCCCGCACGTGTTGTGTGTGCCGAAATGTGCGACTGCTTTGCTTCTGCGGAACATACCGTGCAGATGCGCACCTTGGTTCGTCCGACAACTGGCACATCGAGCCACCAGTCGTCACTGCATCGTCGACACACGCCCTCGCCGCACTTGCGGCATACGTATCGCTTGGACCTCGTCGACATGTTGGTAATCGCCGCCAGCGTATCCCTGAGTCCTCCCGAAGTCACAAACTCGCGGAAGCACAAGTTGCAGCTGCCTCGCGTGCGCTTTCTCGCGGGGATATCCAAATCTCCCAGCAACGGACTGCTACTCAGTCGCTGCTGCTGCAACAACTTGTCCACCGTGGCCAGCGCCGCCACACGCTGCGCCAAGAACCCAGGCTGCAGCAGTTCCAACGCCATCCGCCCCTTCAGGTCCAGCTCCACCGTGTAGGTCACACTGAGCACTCCAGGCTCATCCGTCTCCACGGCCGTAAGTCCCGATCTGTAGATACTCGCTCGCACAATGCCGTGCTCCTTCTCTAGCGACGGACAGCACGGCAGCTTCAACGAGTGCAGAGATCTGACCCAGCCGCGTCTTCCTCTCGCGTCGGTGAACTCCTTCTGGCACTCCAAGTAGCAGAAGTCTCTGTTCCTGAAGAACCTAGAGGGCGAGGCCACCAGCGCCCATTTCACACCCACATATCTGCGTGGCTGCTGTCCGGACGGCGACACCAACGTATACAGCGTGGAATATTGCACCAAGTCCGCGTTGAACAGTAGCAAGTGGTCGGCTGCTTCTCGACTCGAGTCCAGTTTAAACAGCAGCGCGAACTCTTCGATACTGGCGTGAACATCGTCGCTGACGGCTCGGACACATGTCGCATCTTTTGCTTCGCTCACGTCCCTCGCTGCGCCACGTAGCACGTGGATGTTGCCCGGCGCGCCTCGGAGCCGCTGCGCAGGCCGCCACAAGACGCTTCCCGGCTCGTCCTGCGTAAGCGTGTCCTTGATCAGCGCATTGGACGTCTCGTTGGCCACGCGCACCAGGTGCTTCCTCATGCGCGGCTCCAGGTCCGGTCGCGGGAAGAGCTCGTCCACGGGAGGCAGCACCAGCTCCGAGTGCGACTTGGCCGGCGCTACGGACGGCGGCGGCGCCGGCCGTGACATGTTGCGCGTCATGGTGTGCGGGATGGGCATGGAGGCCTGCGGCATGATGCTGTGGCCGCGGTGGGGGCGCACGTCGGACGCCGCGGGCTTGGGCGTTGGCCGCGCGCTGGCGCTGCGAGTCCGCAGACCGTCGAAGCGCATGCTACTTAGTCCGACGGTCGGGAAATGCTGAAGTGGTGATGAGAGACTGGCTGGATAGACTCTGGAGGGGTTGTTGCGTTGTGCTCAATATCCGGGTTTCGCGCGCGCTAAAACGGGGCACGAGTGATTGTTCGATCGACAAGGCGGCGAAGAGACTGGACGATGTATGTGCGACCAGCGAGGCCCAATTTGTTATTTTGCTGCTGAGCGGCTGCTAAAAGAACGGAGACAGTGAGCTTTTGCCTTTTGAAGACCAGATGGACTTCGCATCGTGGCATATGTTGAGAACGGGGGCTTTTGCTGTTGTTCCAGTGGATAGGAGTCTGCCGGACGGGGTAGGGAGACGAAGGCCAACATGGTGACTGGCAACTTGCCGGGTCCACGATCCAACATAGACTCAACACCATGTTAATGTACACATTAGTGTAGTTCGTATTCCGTCGTAAGTACGACAAAATGGCACGCATCCAGTTTGACTTCGTCTGAGTATGGAGTGGCAGGACGAGAAGAAGGCGCTGGTGGCGACGATCCAGAGGCAGGAGCAGGAGGCCGATGCGCTCGCCAGGCGCTTCAAACTATTGCAGCAGACGCTCAAGGAGCAGCAGAAGCTGCTGGACAGGTACCAGCGCGCGCTCAGCGCCGCCAAAGCCGACAGTGTCAAGTTCCCGGAAGCAACAGCAGCAGCGCCAAAAATGGACAAAAGAAGTACTAAAACTTCAACAAAAAGCTGTGAAACTACTACGGGAATAGTTAACAGCTCAGCTTCTGCAGACCGTAGGTGGATGAAGAAGAAGACGACGGGGTCGTCGGATTTAGGGACGCTACCTGAAGCTCCAGTGCCAGTTCCTGTGAAGACAGACGCAAAGGTGAAGAAGAAAACAGCAGAGACTTGTGTCTTCAAGCCAACTGTCAAGAGAAGGAGTGACGCCTTGGCTGCTACGTGGGCGGAGGAGAAGCGGAGGCTGCTCAAGAAGCCCAAGTGGGAGCAGACGCTGGAACTGTCAGCTTCAGGTTCCAACAAGGAAAACGTGTGGACGGAGCAGACGACAGACAAACCCAAGCGCTTCGCTTATGTTGAAGTGGTGCGCAATCGAGAGGAGAGAAAGACTCTGCCGGGTCATGACTGTATCGAGTGCAAGAAGTACTACGATGCACTGGGAGGACTCGGAGCGGGGGATGCGACGGCGCACAAGAACAAGTGCTCGCGCCACCGGGCGAGGTTCGAGCCCTACCAGACACCTGATGATTTCTGGAGGTTGAGCTTTCCTGACTCGGAACCTCGATGATTCGATCAGTGAATCGCTCAAGTGCTGTAATTTTCACGCCACGATTTAAGAAGTCTGGCAAGACGATCGGCGGACTGAGATTCATCGACACCAGTGGGGGCGGTACCGGTTTAGACTCTAAACTTTAGAGGAATTGAGAAGCATCGGGTGAGTCACCCGATGCACCCGGGGTGACACGCCGCTGGGGACAGCAGGAATTACGGAGCTCGCTGGATTTGATGGTGGCGAAGACTTGATAACGCACGTGAAGGTGAACCCGCCTCGAGTAACACTGCTTCTGCCGGAAGCACGACAGTGCCAGCTAGAACCCTCACACCGATCGTCGCAGCAATGGCGTTTGGAAGCGTGATTATTAGTACGGTGATGACGGTCCAAGAATAAGTAGTCCAAAATACAGAGGCCAATGATGAAGGCGGTGGAAAAATAAATTCTGGAGGCGAAACAATTAATATATTGGAATGGAGTACACCCAATTCTTGGAGATATGCAGGTGAAGCTACTGGCGATAGACAGTTCTTTTGCTAAGCCCTGTACAAATGGCGGGAGGGTGTTATGTAGGCAGTCACCGCCGTGACAACCCAATTGTACGCTATTTCTGAGCCTGCCCTATAAATAAGTTATTGCATGGTATCACCACCTACGCTGGTAGCACTCATGGCAACAGTGTCTTGATTGAACCTGCTTACAAAGACACTGACACGGTATGGGCATATTTGTAAGATGGAGGCAAGTCTCCAATGTGGCGCAGAGATTGCAGCCTCATGGTTGCTATTCCGTCCAGCGACTACGCAAACTGAAAACTTACATGGAGGGCTCGAACCATTGGCGCCTCCTGTTCACTTGCATCCTTACACCGCTGCCTTGCGTCGTACTAGCCACCCTGATCGAAGCTGTACCCCTCGCGCCTCCTGAAGCTGGGCCGTATAAGAACTATATTTTCTGGCTTCGAGCTTGGATTGTCACGGGTTTTGTGGACTATTCAATGGTGATGCAGATGAGTCAAAGTCTTGCACGGCTCAAGATGGAGCATAGCTATATCGTGACGATTGCTTTGATTGGGAGCATTGTCTCCTTCTTCACGGTGTTTGCTGTGGCAGCTTGGATTGCCTTCCCTGTACCGTTTAGTATGTTTGTAGCTTCACCTCTCAGTGTTGGGGTTATCTTGGTGGGCTTCGGGTACATGTGGGGCGGTCGATGGTGGTCGGACGCTGGTGTGCGTCGAGATTTGGCTAGACACACGAAGGTCTTCATGTGCCAAGTTGCCTTAACATTCATCTATCCGTTGTACATATTTGGATTTACGTCACTCAGTGGAGTGAGGCAGTTGCTGTACGTCTTGGTCTTGCCGATGATTAAGTCTATAAGCAAGAATTGGATCAGCTACAACCTGACCGGCCAGAATGATATCAAGCCCGAAATCGTCATATTTAACGTCGAGGTATTCAACGCACTCTATGTGTCTTCAGCTGTCCAAAATTCGTCCTCGCTTGGAATTACAATTGCACTAATGCTGATAGATGTGCTACATTTTTGGTTTTCCATGAGGGGCACTTTGGGGGTGCTGAAGGAAATGAAGACGTTGATGGCTAAGATCCCGCTTCACCA
>LGSN01000839.1:0-17261 GCA_001314375.1 Phytophthora podocarpi | reverse complement strand
TCCCCCCCCCCCCTGGCATTTAGGAAAAAAAAAGGGCTGAAATACAAATGCAAGTAAGTCCAGTTGTAAAAATAGTCATTTTCGTTGTGACAGACGAAGATGATGCATACGCCTTGCGCAGTTGCGATTGCGATCACTACTATGCCACCAGGGGCAGCCGCATGTAAATTAGTTGGTCGTGACCACCTTGGGCGTGATTCGCTTATGATAGGTATCTTCTTGCTTCGACGAGTTCCCGGTGTTTGCCTTCTGCCCCACACAACATCCAAGCTCTTACGTCCTCGATTTGACGCCGACTTCGCCGAGAACGGTGATGCAACTTGCGACGCTCACGGTAAGGGCACCTGTTCAGACGCAACAGAAGCCAGCGTGATATGGGCAAACCCCTGACGCTCTGGTAGAATTGTCAGTAGTATTCGTGATAGCGCTAGAGGCAACGAGGCCGCACACTACGTTCTGAGCGTCGTATTCAGTCGCAGCGTCGCTATCAGGCGACAGAAGCAGCTCCATAGAGCATGGGTAATGCGCGTGCCAGTACATGTAGCTCGAGGCAACCTACCCGTGCAACCACTGGTGCAGAACAACAGAAATGTGTGTGTAGCGAATTTGCAAGGATATGTAGATCAATAATTTTTTTTGCCAGACCAAGTATCCAGAGAAGGGAGCTGCAAGCTCGTTTATTTTTAGGCCCAGACACCGACGGAGAAATCAGGGTAACAATAACATGTGCCTGCATGTAATGGGGTTTAAAAGAGCTGCGTAATATCATTGTGCCTTATGTTGTTAAATTGGTTACATGTTCATAGAGTTAAACTTTCAGCTCTGCCGAAGCTCCCGGAAAGTGAAGGCTCTTCACATCATCATCATCTGCCGTACATGTACTGTATCTGCTTTTTACAATCGTAGCACCACTTGTATATGCCAGCATACTGTAGCTCTCCTTCGCAACAATGACTAAGACAACAAAGTCCATGGAAACATCTACTTCGAAGTATAAGTTCTAGGGAGAATTAGTAGATGAAGAGCAAGGGTGATAGATTTTTTTATATGGATGAACAATGAAGAAGGAAGCTACCAGGACAAACAAACTAACACATTTACTATCAAAAAGTATGAGTGGGTAGTAAGGATAAACTTGAGAAGAGAAGAATTATGATTGTATTTCTCTTAATGCAGAAAATCGCTGCCTAGGAGAGGAACAGGTAAACATGGACCTGCGCTCCGGACTCCGACTGGAATTACACCTCGCTAAATACTCTAGTATTATCTCCTCACTGTGAGAACTCCAACGCCTCTCGTGCTGCAACTTCCCAGCAATTCCCTAATTACCTGATGGGGCACAACGAAGCGAGTATCGCGGAACCATTGATCAAGTCCGGGGTATCGGGTGCTCGAGGCAGCTCAAACACCGAACTCGCCACCGCACTGACTATCAGCAGGCGTCGCGGCCACCACGGAGTTCGCTTCATTAATCCGGTCCTCGCCTGAGCGAGGCACGGTCATGGGAGCGTTGAGCCTCGAGGGAGGGAACTGTGCAAAGGCCGTCTCAACTGGGGCTGTTTTGAACTCCCAGCGTCACTCCCTTGCTTCGGGAACCTTGTAAACACGCCGCGCTTGCCCCCGACCATCGCGCACGCGGTGAAGAGCCATCCTTCATGTCCTTGATACCTTGCTCAATGAAGGGGAGTCCGCCCAAGGGGAAGGCCAAGATACCGTCTTGAGCGTCGTGAAGTGTTATTTTATTTTTTGTATCTCCCCCATGGGAAACCCTTGGTCCCCCCGCTCGGCCTAGGGAGTCAGACCCATCCGATATGACCTCGGATTCCCATGACCCGATAGTCTATTAGAACTCCTTCCACTGGAAGTTCCAGAGAGCGGAGAGCCGGTTCTTGATCCCGAAGTCTTGTCTCTAGCTACTTGTCCTGAAGACTGCAAATTGCGAACTATACACGTAATAGTAAGGATAAACTTGCGTGGGGGGGGGGATGCAATTGGCAGAACACCCGTACATGTAATCAGTTGTGATTGTGCGGCGCACTTCAACAATAATACATGACATGTACATGTGGCGCGAACTTCAACTACATGCGTATTCATAATATGAACACATGGATGAGTTCTTAATTAACTTTTATGGAGTCCTAATTGTTAGAAGGGAAAGAGGAACAGTGCCAGCCAGCTGCTTACAATGGAGGATATAAAATCCAACGTGTTCAAACTGCGGTATAATAATATTTATAATATCTGGTTCACTAGCTTTCGGCAGAAAGGTCCCTGCAGCGCAAGCCAGCTCAACGCTATCGTTTATCAATTATTAGTACAGTGTGCTGGTACAGTACATGTACACACTGCTTCAATGATGGAAAGCCTCGGAAACTGTAGTCACAAACGTTGCAAGTCCTTCTGGGTCCCTCGCTGAGGGATGGTCTACGCTAGACCGTCTAATGTAGCATCTGTACAACATGGGTTTCGTCTCCACCAAAGTGGTGGAACCAACATGTATATATGATTGATGACGCCTCTAGGCTTCAAAATCGAACTGACGCAGGAGATGTGCTTGCTGTTAACTGTATCTTATGGAATTTATCAGACTGAAAATCCGTTAGTGTAATCGCATACGATATCCTCGCGATCAATGATCGCCGATCACAGCACACAGGTTGAAGTCCAAAAAGCAGAAGCAGTCCCACCCGCAAGCAGCTTTACTTAGGCTAGACAATAACATCAAGCCTCTCTTTCCTCTTGCAATCTTGTGCGTACGTGCACAGTAGCTTGGCGTTCTCCGTGCGGGTTCAGATTTGTGCTGCTTGGTGCTCGAATATCGAATGATTATGGGGAAATCTTCAGCTCTTCATCGTGCATGTACTCCAAACGGCGGCTAACGAGAGGTGTCTTCTGATAAGATACTTCTCGGAACATGATAAACAATTGTACTGTACATGTACTTTCGACCTTGAAGTGGGCAAAATGTCATTCCGCCATCGTTTCCTACGCTACAGCATGGGTCTGGCCTGTCACCCTGAAGACGTGTGCTCAATTGATTTGATTTCTTAAGATTTTAAAAGCAATTTGCTCCAGCTCACGTTGTTAAAGTCGATCCGTTGGCTTACCTACAGAAGAACATGACATGGAAGGATGGACACCCCATCTCAAGATTGCTTCAACCAACCCTTCTTCAACCATCAACGGCAGTCACCATGACGGAACTTGCAAGGTTAGCTTACATCGCTGTCAGGCGCGATGTTTTACATATAATACTGTACAGTATGCATGTACTATACTGTACATGTAGTACCGGTACAGTACAGGGTTCGTCTACGGAGTGTTACTTTTCACTCATCTCTGTGGATACATGTAGCATGCTACTTAAGTATCCATGGCACTGTACATTTACCGGTATGCTTGTGGGCCCCAACAGCCAGCGATGAACTTTATCTTTCACGAACTGCAGCCGTCTAGAAAGGTTTTACGCTAGGTACAACTGATTCGCCATAGAGGGCGAACACAGCTACACACCCAGTACTTGGAACTAGGTGTGCGGTGCTCCCTGCTCGCCTCATTATTCTTTTTGGCTTCGATAGAGCACCATTCCCAAGCAAAGACCGGCCGCGCAAACCAAGATGTTCCAGTTGAGAGGGGCCCTCACTCTTTTACGTTTCATCCAGCTGCGCCTACCACGCTTGCTAGCCCCTTGGTACCTAGTTCACGGGATATCCTGGATACCGCCACAACCATGGCACCATCAACTGCCTCACCGGGTGTGGTGACAGCATCAGGATCAGCTTCTCTCTTCTCTTTGATAACGGGATGATCATCACTTGATGCGATAACAACTACGTCGAGTACGTCAAGGTCGTTCACGGGCACATCCTCGATTGCCATGAATTATGTGAATCATAGTTGCCCCAGTAGACACGATGACGCTGGACGGAATGTCCAATTAAGTTCGTACTGCACCTATACTTGGTTCCGCCTGGCATCGGCATTATAAATTATTTTAAAAGAGGTTCAACCTTCGCAAACTCGACTCTGAGCATCGCCACCTTGGGCGTGTCCAAGGAATTGTGGACAATCATGAAGGGGGTGGAAACTGCGCCAACTCGATGATTGGTACGGTGAGGGCCACCATTCGTTATGCCCACAAAACACCAACCCAGAAAAGCCTCGCATGGCAAAATCTTGGTACTGCTGTACCGGGCGAGCACCGCCATCATCGACCTGCCCATTTCTACCTGCGTATGCGTGGGCCAAGCCTTACCACGTTTGGATGGACCCTGCGTGGATGACGGAGGCCCAGCTGAAGGGATGGCATCGCGAAGGACGAATTAAGACTGGAAATTAATATAATAACTCCTGGCTCGTCGTACATCGACATACTGCATGGAGCAGCTGACTGAAGAGCCTAACGAGACAATGACTTACAAGACGCAAGACAAGATTCACAAGGTCGGATGATCAACAACTTCTTAAAAGCGACAACGATTCTTCAGAAAATGCAACGAAGTACATGAGTGTATGACATGTACAATGTACCCCGCTGCATTTTCTACATTGTAAGATAAGGCTTTGGTCCCGATTGCTGTCACTGGGTCGACCTCATTGATATATCACAGGTATGCTGGCTGAGCACTTGCAAACTACTTGCGACCCAACGCGCTTTGTCGGTGGGATCGATGGGATCGATTAACGAAGTGGCCGTCGCCGTAGGAGGCGCTGCAACGTGGATCTCAAACAATAAAGCTAATAACCCTATGGACTAAAGCTACGCACTATAGAAACTCGTAAACGACGACATTCAGCACGCTATTACAGTTAGTAGCACCTCATTCTGTTCAACTTACGCCGCTCTCAACCAATTTTCGCGTATCAGTCCCCCACTCACAGCGCATAGACCTGAGAGTGTTTCTCGCTCATGACAACATCGTTATGATTGGGCTCAAGTGGGTGAATGCACAGTCGCGCGTAACAACTAACTGAGCGGCAACAGCCACGTTCAATTTCGGAAACGGGTTCCTTTCGTGCCTCGTGGCGCTCGCGGTATCGCTGCGACGTTGGATGAAGGTATCTGAAGTCCGACTGGGACAACAAAAATACACTGTTGCGCAAACCGCTTCATCTGGGTGGCGTACAGAATTCAATGTACATCAAGGTTCTTTCCTCCGTGATATTTCGTTCGTCAATTCGGTGTGCTCCCGATCTCTGGCTGCTGTTCGCTCCTGCATCGGCCGCGATCGATTGATGGCATTTCTCAATTTTTTTCGTCGCGAAAAATTCGCCGACGACGCCATGAACCGCCGTCAGACCCTACTGCACGGAGCGTTTTAAATTTAAATGTATAGAGTAAAGACTCTACACATACTCCATGAACCAGGCCACACCGTTATAGGATGACGATTTGGTTGGTATCAAAACAAAAAAAATTAGGGTGATGCCACCATTGCCAATTGATGCTTGTAACGCGCCGTCGGAGTGACGAAGCTATTGCAATTTTCTATAGCGTCGCCACTCCGGTGGCGCGTTACAAGCATCTGTTAGCGGGGAGTCCTCGCCGAGGACACATTGATTGACTACCGGTACAGCATTGTAGCCACCTTGCACTCGAAAAACTGAAGCTTATGCCGGAGACCATCTTGCTGTTTTCGTTGAGATGTGTGGGTCCCCGTCAACGTTACCCAACTGGTATTATATGTACACGGCGTAATACTCGTGATCTGCAGCTTCTGCCACGTTTTGTGATTAGATCTTCCCACGAAGTGGGCATACCGTACATTTATAAGTTCCGAAGCAGGAGGTCCTCTAATAGAGAAATACTGGGTTGTTGATCTACTGGTAAGCAATGCATAGGCTTGCTCGCTTACAGAACAACACCTTCAGGGAATTGCCATAATGTATCCTTGCTGTATTGGTCTGTGCTTCTGCGATGACACACGCGTTCGAAGCACACGTGACGTATCGATCAGAGCAAAATAATACCACGCGAGTTGGGGTCACAATGCCCACATAGCAAGCAAACGCGTATGATAAACCTGTAGATCTTAATGAAGAGTTGATATAGATTGCGTTAGAATAGTCCTTCAGAGCGTACACTGTGCTTCCGTTTCGGTGGTCTACAGTACAGTTAGGTGGATGATGCTTTCATGGGGGTAACCGTATGCAGCATTGCTAATTTCTGTTCAAAGCTACCAGTATATGTAAGCTTACTGGATTAATTTCGCTAGCTTGGAGTGAAGTCCCTGGAATCCAATAAATTGAGGGGAGCCTGCTTCGCTGCGGTAGCTCTCCATCGAGACGAAACGTTGTGCGAGATGCAGAATCGCCCCGTGGTCATCTTTTGAATGCTAGTCTACCAACTACCGCTGCATGACGCGACATGTGTTTGAACTTGCCTGGAAGCCGTTGCCATTGTCGACTGGCGACGTCAGCGTTGACATGTGAATAGAACGTCAACCGTTTTCCAGTTGCCTTCCAGCACGATGGGGGGGGGGGCGTGATCTCGCAGCAACCGGACAAATATAGCTTGAGATGAGCCCCACGTTGTCGCAGACATAGTGCTAACGTCGAGTTGCTCCAAGACTCTTGGACCAGAGATGCATCGAAACCTCGTTGCAGAAGCCTTTTTGCTGCACTATCGTCTCTGGTCATAGCCGGCCGAATTCACCGAAGACAGAAGGATGCGGTCGCGCAACGGTCATGTTGCTGACGTGTGCAAGACTGGCACTGCAAGTACCATGCCGACGGCGGCACCGTCCCCCAGATCTGGTTGGACACTGCATCGAGGCGCTTCCTCGGAATTCACAAACGCTGTCTTGCCATCGGCGGTATCGTTTTCTGACAGAAAAAAAAGATGTGGCGGCGGTGATGACGAGCTTGACAGTCGAGTTGACTGCTAAACCTCACTGTGTCTTGCCGGATTCATTGGATAGTAACGGTTGCATGGCGGACTACTTCAACAACAACCCGGGCCATCGCAATCGCAAAAAACAAAACACATCTGCCATCTGCAATTATTCTGTAAATCACGATGCTATGCAATGCCATCTGGGTCTGCAGTTTGAAAATTGTTCCGATCAGAGGCGGCATCAAAAAATATCGGGCACGCAAGAGCCCAGACTACCAAAAATGCACTGCGCCTGCGGGTTTCGCGATCTCGACAATTAAATTTGCCTGCGAGCGCTTCGCTCACTGCTGATGTGTCTGCCGCACGACTGAAATATTCGCTAGTGCGCCTGTTTGCCGCTTAAAGTCGTGGCAGGATATATTTAGTCGCTCTGCATCTGTGTGAGGTTCCTGTAAACGCGACAATTAGATGCTACATGTAGCATGAACTAGTCATTCTTTAAAGTATGTTCTACGAATCTGAAGCAATCGCCTCTTGCTCTGAGTATCAAACCCTCCAATCCTCAGGATGGCACCGATTCCGCATCACCTATTCGATTTTTTTTTTGTCTGGAGTACTGTATGAAGATTTGTGTTTGCTCCAACGGTCGTAACATCCGTGGCTTGGTTAGCCGCGATCACAATTACAAGGCACACTTAGACGCGATCATTTCTCCCGTACGACGCATGCAATCAGATCTTTCTGTGAACGAAGCGTTGGAATAACAAGTGATTTTGCTTAAAAAAATCCATGCCTTGAGGGTGGAGTAACAGGCCAACGTTGCGCGAGTTACACTAGGGAAAATGCCATTCACTGCTTCAGTACTGCAAGGAAACGCAGTCTTTCTTGCAAACAGGATGCAGCGAAGAGGAAGTCAGATGTTTGCATGCTGCCCTGTCACGAGGCCAACGTACTGTAGTATCACTTTACAGATGCCTATGTTGCTGCGTTTTTTGCAATAGGCCTATCCAGGATACGCCTATGCTACAGTACATCGTCCATAGCTCGACCGTCCAGCTTTTTTTACTTTCCTAATGCTTGTTTGTTCCTATCACTCAAAGCGTAAACTCCCTGACGCAGTTGTACACTGCACAGTACAGTACATGTACACCATCCTACAATGAAAACAGCGTATTTTTGCGGATATATACGCAAGTTCCTTTTTATGCTTGTGGGGTTAAGCGAAAATGTCTTAACCTGCAATCTGTATGGAGAGCATCTTCATATCCGCCGCGATCCAGCCTCGCCTTGCTGCTGTACGATGCTTCAGAATTTGTGCCAGACTTCAAGTTGATATGGCTTCATAAGATGGCCATTGCTAGTGGCCTATCCTTGACATCTTCAAGTGCAGCCATACAACCGCAGCCCGCCTAGATGTTCCAAGGCAGCAAGTACGAACTGTATCGAACGCGAAGTGAGCGGAATAGGGACTAAACATGTAGGATAGACCGTGTATTATTGGGTCAGGCAGGCTGAGTGCCTCAGCACTACGTGTACATGTACTTTGAAGTAGCAGATACTAGAGGGTGTTCGTGGGCCGGGACGCTTTTCGTTGTTCGTCTACTCTCGCCAAGCAGACCTAACGTTGCATCGCAGCCGATCCCACCTGGAATCCTGCAGGTGGGGACAGGTAACAGGAGCCAATCGAATCGATTATCAATGGGCCGGCTCGTTGAAAGAAGTGCAACCAACTTGCGACGCCCCGCCAAAAATGACCGCGATTTGACTCACCATCAGGGTGATCGAGCCCAAGCAACCCCAGTCCCTCTCGAAATCGACAGCACCGGACAATGGAGAAGGTGCGAAGGTCTACTCATTATTCTTTTTGCAGTCTCCTTTTCACACGACTTTTTTAATCTATGACCCTGTCGAGATTGACTCTCGCCCTCCTGGTCTTGGTCGTCAGCCTGGTCAGCTCGACCGCCTTCGACTGGACATTCTGGAATAAGGACGACGACGCCACCCCGGCCCCCACCGCAGCCACTATCACAACAACAGCCCCTTCGACTACTGCTCCAACTACAAAGGGGTCGACTTCAGGATCGTCTTCTCTCGACTCGACGCGCCCAACGACCGACGCGCCTGTCACGTCTGGATCCTCTTCACTCGATGATTTGATCGCGTCTGCCGGTGCTTCGGGGTCACTTGAGCTGGACGCGGCCGGATCAGGGTCTTTTATCGATGCGGCTTCGATTGAGGTGAATGCTACGCTTGCCAAGGTAACGGACGCTACCAGCGAGATCAAGTCCACGTACCGCAACTGGGTAGGCCCTCGCGCCGTGTCCCCTGACGCCGCGTGCTACCGTGAGTCGCACATTATGGACACGTGCCCAACCAACTTCGATCGCAACGAAGCCACAAACACGTGCTGGGCCGAATGCCCCCTCGCCTACCCGGTGCAGTGTGGCCTGGAGTGCATCCGTCAGAACGATGACTGCGCTATGGAGGTGCTCAACAAGGCCGGAGCAGTTGCAAACTCGGCCCTGGCCATTGCTTCTTTCGGTGCCGCACAGAAGCTGTGGCAGCTTGCGAAGGGTGTGACTCGGGCATTCGACTGCGCCAATATGATGATCGGTACGATGAGATCAATTATCCGTTATGTGCGTAACATCAAGACTACCGACCCGACAGCCTCGACGGACAAGATTCTGAACATCATGTACCAGTCGAACAATATCGTGACGGACCTGCCGATTGCCATCTACTTGTGCATGGGCTGGGAGCTGCCGAGACCTCTTGATATCTCCGGCCGTGTGCTTACGACGATGAACTGGATTCTGTTGAACGCCATCGCCTACAAGGACGACATCGTGTCTAGTTGGAGCAAATTCAAGGCTTTTTTGATTGGCGCCAACTTCACGGAAGCTGCCAATAAGGTTAACGAGACGGAGATCGGAACGCTCAGCGACGCCCTGAAGTCCAGATCGACCTGCGGATACGACCTGCGCGCACTGACGGACCGCACATGGAACACAGTGAACCAGCTACGAGCGGACAACCCCGGCATCTCAGAGGATGACCTGCGCCTGAAGATACAGGACACTCAGCTCATGACGTCAGACATTGCCATCGCCACCAACAACTGCATGGAGCAGATGATTGAAGAGTCCGACGAAGCAACGGCTTACAAGACGCGAGAAAAAATCCGCACAGCTTTCAGTGGCATGATCAATCAGCTCATCTCGAAGGGCAAGAGTAACAATGGCTCGAGCGAGGACGCGCAGCAGTTCATGTACACTGCTATGAGCAAGACCCTCATTTCAATTGCCGTTACCGGTTTTGATCTGATTGGTGTGATGGGTTTGGTCGTCACGTACCTGCAGACGATCTGCGGCCCGACAAATTTCATAGGCGAGATCGACGACGGCACGGACCCCAAGACGCTTGGTCTGACAACAATCCAGAGAGCTTTTAACCAGAGTACGATGTCCTGGACTCGCAAGGGCGACGGCGCAGTCATCGTCAACTTCAAAAGCACTGACACGAAGGACGTGACGGTGAATATCATGTCCGGTGGTGACAAGATTGACGAGGTGGAAATCAAAGCTGGGGGTTCTGCACAGTGGAAGTCCAACGTCACAGCTTTAGCCGGCAAGACGTTGTACTTTGACCGGTGGCGTCCAGGTTTCTTGGGTTTGCCCGGTACAGGGGGTGGTTCACTACTCCTATGGGTGCCCCACGCATCCGAAGGCGGCCACTTGGAGGTTGAGGCCAAGCTAAACGTGAGCTAGATGAATTATAGCACCTAATAGAGCAGAGTTAGTTGTAGTGAGTCCAATAGACAATAATAGTACAATGAGTAGTAATAACAAATTAGCTGTATTTCCTCAATACTGAAGCGAGTGCGAATCTGACTGACATCATGCATTGATTGTTAAGAATGGTTGATACTTGTAGTATTATTACTATTAATATTAATAAATACTAGAAGTACTAGGCATCGTCATTCGACAGTTTCAAGATGAGCGCCACAAGGACAAGGCTTCTTCTTCAGGAGATAGCTATCTTGAATAAATCATTGTTCATAATGACGACTATTTACACTTACTTAATTCAGTACACTCTTGAGCGGTTTGGAGTCTCAAAGACGCACACTGCCTTCTCCATCAGAAAGACCGAAAAATGCCGACGTACATATTTATCGTACGCGTACGCAATGTAGAATGGTGCAAGGGATGATGACAATGCTAATGCAATTCCTTGTACACACGTACTGTACAAATTGTACAGCTTGCGTACTCTCAACTACAGCTGAGAGTTGATGAGGTTTGAGACTTGGCACTTACACATGCAACATTCAGACCTGCGAGTAATCCTGTACACGCTTCCACTGGAAGTGGAAGTTCCAGATTGCATTTTCGATACAATATGTACATGTATTAATACATGTATATGGATATAATAATTATATCGTCTTCGGTTGGCGGCAGAATTGCCCACGGGTAATCCTGATGATCTAGGCAACGATGTGCTTCGACTTGATACATTTGTACTTCAAGGAGCAGTAACGACCGCATGAAAAAGCTGCTTCGGACTTTCTAGGACAGCGGATCGGTGTGGATGTGTTAACTGCGCCAGGGACGGACGATTTGAAAGTGACATGATGAACGCAATTTACACGTGCTTTTGCGAAAGCGGCTGTGCGATCCTCAGCGTGAACAGGGAATAAGTCGTCGCTGCGTGCGAGTTAGCCACCTAGGTTGTAGATGCATCAAGCAGGTTGATCATGAATGAAACAAATTACCAGTTACAGTACTGTACTTGCAGAAGCCGCATGCATCTTTGCTGGATGCACAGATTTCCTTCGCGGTCTGGTCCCCCACCTATTACTGCGGCCAGGTCGTGGCTTCGGAACAGACGCAGTCCTCAGTGAGGTCCTCACTGTGAGGACTCCTCACCGTGGTTGACAGAGACGCTTAGTGGAGCCAAGTAACCGCCATCGGATTGGACCCCCATCTCCACATTGCACGCCGATTCATCGGCCTCAAATCATTCGAGGCCAGTGTGTCGCTGGCCCATGGGCTTAGAATTGACAGCAGTGGTAGCACGTTGATCGCGATCCATTTTGACGTGAGCTGCTGGATCTTCATATGAATAAAGCTACAAAGCTACAGTACGCTTTTCAAGTATGTTCTTGCAGCGTATACGCTTCACGAGCAGCGGAGAGTTCGCACGAAAACGATGTGTTGCGCGGGTGTTTATGCAGAGATAACTGCTCGATTGACAAGTACAGCTTGCTGCATTGTGCACCGTACGGCACGGCACGTGTACGGTGTACTGTACATGTACTGCCATGCGTGAACCTACTCATAAATATCAGCAGAAAACACGTTTTAACTAACACGAGTTCGGTCGGTTTCACTGACCGAGCAGCTTTGGATTCTCCGATACAGTACAGGTACATGTACACAAGCGACTGGACACTCGCATCCTGCAGCAAACCAAGGAGGACTCAACAGATCAGTGCGAGTTTCCTGTAGAGAACGATGACGCGATAAGGATGTCGCACATTAGCCTGTTATTGATACAGTAATGTAGCGCAGTGTGGGTTTTGCTGGTCAGCATTGCCAATGCCGACCACCAAAATCCTCGCATCTCAGTTCATCCTGGCTACATGTAGTACAGTAATCTGCGTGAATACCGAACGGGTATATAAACTTATAACCTTGCATATTTTATAAGTCAGGTGCAACAACGCGACGAGACGGAGATGGGCAAGTGTACTGAGATAAAATCCATCAGACCTCGACTGGATTTGTTTTACAACCCATTTGAAAATGGCGCGCTTTTGGCGTTCTTCACCCTCTGCAGCACCGACATAGGATTCGCATGCCCATCCACAAGGGCTTCAAGCACTCCACTCCAACCAAGCGTCCCTGCCTCATATGGGCTGAGAAGGTCGGCATCATCGACAAGACCGCGCTCACGCCCGACCAAATCTAGGTCATCACAGGGTTGGCAGTGACGGGTACTTTCTTGTTCAATTAAACTAATTCAATACAGACTGTTCTGTGCTCCACTCATCATCATTCTATACACCTGGAACCCTTATATATATCAGGCGTTCGGTACTCACGCAGATTACTGTATAGTCAACCACGAGGTTCTTGTCAAAAACAAAACAAATAATTATTAATATCTCCCACCCATTCACGACCAGCAGCTATCTCTTTAGCCGTGGGCAGCATGCTAAATTAGCGGTATTAGCATTGCTCATACTGTACCGCGTGCATTACGTAGCAAGCCAAAAAGGAACAGCAAAAATATCATCAGACGTGCGCCGTCAAAAGGTAGATCATGCCGTGATTTGGCGAATTTTTTTGGCGATAGCAATGTTAAAGCGATGGCATGCGCCATCACTGTTGTGTACTGGTTGCCCGCTGTGTCTTTCGCACGATCAGAAAAGGCGAGGACCAAGCGCCGCAAATGACCAGCGCTCGATCGTGCGCGCCGAAGTGGGAAATGCTTGGCTGCACAAGCACACCGTGCATCCGACGGCAGACCATGCGTCGAAATATTTTGCTGCGTAAAACCTTGGCATATCCACGCCACACAAAATCGTTGACTTCAATGTTTTGCCATCTTCGTTACAGGTACATGTACAGTATTATACATGTACAGTACAGCGATTGTTGATCTGTAGCCACCGATGCAGTGTGCGTCATGACGCTGCTGTCCGGAAGGAAGCATGTCTGGTGCATCAAATTTCTCGTACACCATTACAAGATCAACTTGAAAGAAGTCAAAATCAAATTGAGAACCGCCAAAATCAAATTGAGAAAACTCGTTTAATCTTATACATACCGAGATATGTGTACTGGTGCTGCAGGTGCTGCAGCATCGCAAGGGGAGGGACAATCTCTCCTTGACCCCTCGGGTCATGATACTGCAGTCTTCTGGCCATAGTTGTTATTTGAGGGCGATTTTAATTAATGAAACAGGCCCTAACGAAGTGTATCTCAACGGAGACAGATTGTCTTTGACCACTGTGCATGATTTTACAATGGCCAACGCCCGCAGCATGAGTATGGCCGTTTTTCCATTCTGCATTGTTTATATAGGTATCCCCAACGACAGGTCTTATCTTAGTGGGGCCTTTTTTAAGAACTAGGCGTCTTAAAAGACGTTTCCTCATGCGAGGCAACTTGTGCCTGGTCTTTTGTAGTCTTATGTATAGTTTCCTCTTATCAAAAAATATCGGTGCATTCATCGAGCCCGCGACTGTTAAATTTTGTATGGCTTTTATATTTTAAGAAAAGACCGGAGGTCTCGTTAAAAGAGACTGGTTTGGCTGGCTGGTGCTGGTTCTCGGTCTGGTACTCACGGAAATAAGACAAAAAAATACTTTTTAAGGCTCGAGATACCGGTATGTCTGATATGCCCCCACAAGCAATATGACCTACCGCTGTGAGCCTTTAAACTCTTAAACTCGTTACTTTTGGGCTGCCGTGAAGGCTGTAAATGCTGTGCCCGTGGAGTGCGCTGGATGCATCATCTGCTGACGCTTTGGTGTGGGTCTTGCTTGCATGTGTGCACGGCATGGCGCTGCGTTTAGGGAGCATATGAGCATATGTACGTCATATTAATATCATATCGTCCCGATTTGAGCCGACAACGGATTAAATCCGTTGAGGTTCTTAATAAATCTGCCAGTCTTAAAATAGTCCTGGTCCAGGTAGGAATACTGGTACCGGTGTATGTACTGAGCACATTGCACTCTAAGCTTACTTTTTTTTAAATAGTACTTCGAAGTATTTTAAAAAAATTGGACAACATTCGGATGTGTGAAATGGTTCATTGGTTTTACATGTACATGTAGAGGCAAGTCTGCACTGCATACGTAAGAATACAACAAGCTTTCATTTTTCCAGACTTGTATACGTTACGGTATTTACCTTTGTGCGCTCACTGCTGCTCCTGAGCACGACGTGCGTTTCCTGATAGTAATAACCAGCAAGCTACCAGCGTTCTTCTTGTTCAGCTGCAGCTTGGCGTCAATCTCCTTCCACTGCTCCGCGCCGAAACGACGCTGCAGTTAGCGCGAGATGGTCATGGTACGGGCGAGCTGGTCGATCTTTACATTCACAAGTCCAGCCGTGATGGCGCGCACAACCCACTTCTCCACATCTTCGTCGTCCACATCTACTGTAGAGCCGCGGTCACGTCGGCGTACGATATCTCCTTGAAGCCCGTCAGCCGTGCGCACAGCGTGAACAGTCGCAACGTGTCGGCCAGCTCGGCCTCCTGCAGCCCCAGTTCTCCGTCAACACGCCGGCACTCGTCTGGAAGGCAGAAAACTACTTCAGCGTCTTGGTCGACACAATGTCCAACAGCTCGTAGATCTTGTCGCCTTTGAGCGAGGCCTCCACGACTGCAGAGGCGGCCGTGAGAATCTGGCCGGGCACCTCACTCTCAGAGGTCTTCACACTTGTGCTGGTCCGTTTCGCCTCCAAACCGCCCGATATTTCAACTGTGGTGATCGCACCATCGGATGGCATGGTTGCTGCAGCTGTAGGTGCAACGACTGTGTCGGCCACCGCACGCATGCTCCCATCCTCCACATTCACGCTCTCGGCCACCATGATGGCACCTCTCTTCTTCGTGTCGACCATCTCGGCCAACATGGTCATGCTCCTTTGCTTCGTGTTGGCCTTGCTGCCAGCCTTACCCAGCCTAACACTCGTGGCAACCGCACGGGCGGCAGCGTGCGCTCGGTGTCCATCGCCGTGTCAGCCGTAGCGCCAGATTGCACATGCCATGCAGCACGATCTTGGTTGCACGCAGCGCCTGCTCCTTGACCACCTGTCCCTGCACGTGGCCAGGTACTTCTCCAGCTGGCAGCACAGCCCAAAAGCAGCGCGCGACGGTCCCCCACACTCAATTTCTGGGTGTCCAGCAGCGTCTCCATCTGTGTCAAGTTGGGGCCACCAGGTCCACGTTGTCCGAGCTCAAGGTCAACATCAAGACGTTCAGCAGAGTCCGCAGCTACGCCTTGGGCAGCATCTTGACCTTGTTGAACAGCGCGTCGACGATGCGCAGACGCAGGACAGGACTAGTCTTGCTGTCATCCTGTAGGGCCTGCAGCCTGCAGTTTCTGAAGATCCTGCAGGATCTTCAGAAACTCGCTACTGGTATCCGACTCGGGGATGTGCAGGACGACGTCCAACAGCAGCTGCGGCAGCTTGGGCTCACGGCCGCAACGACGGGACCAAGTTCTTCTTGTTGATGTCCGCCGACAGGTCCGGGAGTGCGCCGCCGGCAGCAGCTTGGAGACGTAGGCAACGAGGTCCAAGGCCAAAGTGACGTCAATTGGATCAACAGTGGTGAAGATGTGGGATTGATGGAAATTGGGAGTGGAATACTGGGATGCGAGTGGTGGAAAGAAAACCTGAGAGATGGCATGCGGATCCTGTGGGATGGAATATGGATACACAGAAGGCAACTTTAAGACGTCAGATCAAACTGGAAGCTTATTTTTGATGCTCGATGCCCTGCAAGAAATAGACGTGCTTGCTGGCCTCCAAATAGCAGGCCACCACTACTTGTGCATCGATGGCGGGTGGCGGAGCAATTGAGTGCGCTTGATTGACATCGGCGCTCGCTCCAGCTGTCGAGTATGTTCAAACCCATACCGACCAAGACTCCAAAACAAGCAAGCGAACCTGCCCCGATCAATGACGAGCTCAACGTGGACGCGAAGGTGCAAGTCGACACTCGTAGAGCGAGACGTGCGGTGAGTGCGTGCACTTGGGCTCGAGATAATTGAACGTATTCTGTCGACCGCCTCATCATACAATAACTGCGTTCAGGTTCCACGAGATGCAGCTATCGTGCTCGCCCTTCATACGGCACTCCACGAGACACTACACTTGGATGATCCGATCGACCTTAATGAAGCCGACCTCATCGTACGAATAGTATCGCAGTCAGTTCTGCAAAATCGAGAGTTTTGACAACGTATGTCTCGTATTCTCTTGGACTCTTGCCTTGTAGTTCGCGTTTGCTGTAGCGGGAATCACCGACCAAATGCTCTTGCCGATACTCACGAGTGAGCAGCACGTGCTTGAAGACGGGGGTCTCTCTTTCCAGCGTGATATCGAGCCCATCGCTCCATTAAGCGATCGCCATGCGTCGAAGCTGGTTCGGAAGAGGATCAAACGACGCAAGCAAATTTACGCAGCCACAGTGAAAACATCAGTCTACGGAAGCTACGCAGCGTCGTCGCACACAGAATCTCGCTTTGGTGGTTCACGTTTCGGAGGGTCTCGAGCCTCAGTATCAGTGCGCGGTGCTGGTCCAGCGTCGAAAATGCCCAAGATGTCGCTGATATACGGGTTAAACGGCAGTGGCGAGTCCCTGATGGACTTGTCGTGGATCGGCAGCC
>LGSN01000838.1:0-17273 GCA_001314375.1 Phytophthora podocarpi | reverse complement strand
TTTAATATAGAAGTTTATATGAGGTTTCATAAAAAGTGTTCAAAGTGCCGTAAAAAGGGTATGGTACTAAATTTTGTCGTTGGAGCCGATATCAGTCTTCTGTATTGCAGCCCTACTAAGGACTTCGAAATCAAGGTTGTTAGCACAAGTGGCGCCTTTGTACGCTTAATAAACACGTCATATCTAAAGCGGAGGTCTCAACTCGTCTTACAATCCGATATATAATCTAAACTGTGCCAAAAAAAAAACGGGGGTCCTAATGATTTGGCGCGCACTGTAAGTGTCACCCGGTTATAGAACTGGCGCGTTCAAGCCAGTCCAGAACACGCCAGCAGTGTGAGAGGGAGGGTGGTGATGCACGAAGGAGGACTGAAGCCAAATCAACACAAACCTGTGTCTGAGACCTTTGCCATGAAGTCTGCCGCTCTTGATTTTTACGACACACATCCAATATCTGCTGTTATTGACACATTTTGGCCAGGAATTGACCCAAAAAGCACTGTTTACAAGTCGAAAGCTCGCATAATTCAGCGCTGGAAGCAGCAGCGGCCACACGTCGAGGCCATGGCGTCCAAAGCGCGAACATCGCTACAAAAACGATCTCGTCAAAAAGGTGCCGCGAAAACGCTCGCAGACGACGCCGAGCTGGACATTCTCGACTGGCTCCTCGCTCTTCGATCTCATGGCGTCCCAGTATCTGCTAAAATGCTGGAGTTGGAGGCGTTAGCGATAGCTAAAATGTATGATGTACCGCGGTTTGTCTTTGCAGCGTCCCCTTCGTGGATAGCTTCCTATCTGGCCCGGTACAGCCTCTCACTACGTACGAAACACGCCAAGGTCAAGTTTCGGCCGCTGATTCGGTTGAGGTATCAAGAGAGTTCACAGCGACCGTGCGCAGAAGAATCGTCAATGAAGGTATCACTAAGATATACAACGCTGACCAGACGGCCATATTTTTTGAATATGTGCCTAAACGAACTGTCGATCACTGTGGAGCCAGCACACTGTGGGTTAAATGCGGGGGGAAAAGTAAGGAGAGACTAACAGCAATGCTGTTGGCGGACAACACCGGTCAGAAATATGACCCCTGGGTTATTATCAAATGCGTCCGTCTAAAGACGATATCACCCGTGAAGAAAACTCTCGTTTACGACATGGATTTAGCCGCCGTATGTGGCTTGACATGGAGAAATTAGAAAAAGAAAACGCATACTGCTATCTACGCAAATGGAAAAGGCTGGTGGAACGCTGACTTATCGCTGATGTTCCTGCAACACTTTTTCGGCCATCGCTGCCGAACGGATGACCCAGTCATGCTGATCTGGGACGACTTTAGTGCTCACTGGACCGCTGAAATCGTCGAATTTGCAGCTGAAAAGAACGTTGTGCTCCAACGTGTACCTCCTGGATACACTCACTGCTGCCAGCCAGCAGATATATCCTGGAATAAGCCGCTCAAGGATCGCATGCGGGCCTTTTGGATAGAGTATCTGAAGGGAGAGTGCTCAAAAGTTTTGGCGCGCACTGAAGAAAATGAGGCCAAGGTTACGCCACCCAATCGAAAACGCGTGTTACGTTGGCTACATGGTGCATGGAGTGACCTCAGCACGGCTACAGTAAAAGGCGGATTTAAGCACATTGATCTGCTCTTCGACGGGCGAGATAATACGCCGAGCAAGTCGGTGGAGGCGAACGAGGTTGACGACGAGCTAGTGAATGCAATGCAGGCTCTATCATAGCTCGATTCTGAAGTAGGCGACGTCTGCTGGGACGACGACATTGTGGATCGACACATTTATCAGGATGATGTGTAGATGTCAACACGAATGCATGTTACAAATCTACATCTGGCTCTGCACATTGAATTTATCCTGATCTTGAGATTTGCATGCACGCAGGGGGTGACACTTAACACCTAGATTACGGTACTCACAGATAATCGGAGTTAGTAACATCATGAAGGGTAGGTTCAGCGGGCCCAAGCCGGACAAGAACGACATTCGTACGACCAATTTACACAAGTGATATTCATGCAGCATTCACACAACATTATTCGGTGCTGTGACCTACTCTCAGTCGTGCCGAGCGGTAGCCGGTGCAGACTGAATTCGACAGGCTCATTTAGCCAGGTACCCTTCATGGCGCACAGCACGTTTTTCTTTTATCAAACGCGTTAGCTGTCGGCTTGTTGGATGCTCATTCTTCAATCGGAACTTGGTCTGAGAAAGTTCTTTCCACACACCACCAAATCAAGCGGCGACAGTCGAAGCACTATGCAGCTGGTCAAGGGTCTAATCATTGCGATCGTTGCCGCGCTGAGCTTGACGCAGGTCAACGCTAACTCGCACGACTCCGAGCTTGGAAGCTCCAGCTCCAGTTCTACTACAGAAGCACCAAGGAAGATTTGTGACTAAGCACACGACGGGTGCGTGTGGGCATTATCAACGGCGGTAGTGTGAGCTATACACGCCCGGGGTAACATTAATGACACTCTTATCGTTTGCTCATTCCATCCGAATGTTTGTTTCGAGTCATGGTTGAAAACTTCTCAAATTGGGTGTTACTTCGACTATCCTACCACGCAGCAATAACATTTGTGAAAGACATTGTTTGCAATAGTGCGTTCTAGTTCCAGCATAAAAGTCTTCAACTACATGTAAGATATGCACTTTGGCATGTGCTAGACATTTGAGAGCAAGATCCTTAGCGGGTTGATTTATTATCGATGTCTACTCCGTAAAACATCGTAACTTGAAAACTGCAGTCTTTGTAGCCTTGGCATCGTTAACCATGCCTCTCCTTGTACCTTGTACTGCATATTTACACACCAGCCGTGACCGATGACGGCGGAGGATACGTGCCGCTGTAACTAGTGCTGCCAGTTTCGGAAGTTTCAGAGTTTTCGTGGTTGTACGGACCTCGGTTGGGTACTGGCGAGCTGGCACTAACGTAGAGTTGAAGCATGCTCACCATGGCGATAACGGCGATTAGACCTTTAGCAATCTTCATGGGTTTCGTTGGTTCTTGGCGCTTGGGCGATGCCTTGGATGCTTGTTGCTTTCGAAAGGAAAATTGAAAATGAAGGCCACAGAAGTTAGTCCTGTTGGTGGCATCCTCCAGGAGCTTGCGCCGACAACGGATTCGTCAAAGAGCTTGTATCTTGCGTCAGTGCTAGTGCTACGATGTATGATCGCACTGATTAACGGCCATCATTGGGGTTTCATCGCGTGAAGAGAGCAAATGGCAACAGATCTAACGCGATCGTGATGTCGGGATCTGCGTGTGAATGAAATTCATCGGCACAAACCCAAGAAGGATCCTATTATCATTTACGCCGAACTGCGTCTTGAACCTAAGCACATTCTGACCAGAATGTGCGTATGAGGTGGACAAGAGCACTGGCATTGATCCTGTCCTTCGGATTGAAGCAACACATGCGCGTAATGATCTCCCACTCACTGTCTAACACATTCCTCGGGCGATCTGGAAGCTGCTTATCGATCAGCACATGATGCTTGATAGCCATATCGGAAATCGTCCCCCAAGGCATCTTTATCCGTCATCGCTTCAATCACACACATGCCAAACGAGTAGACATCGGATTCAAACGTCGGGACGGAACCATTCAAAACCTCCGGAGCTTTCCAACGAAAGGCACCACGAGCGCCAATACAATCAGTAGGTGCAGCTCGGCCCGCGAAAATACTCAAGCCAAAGTCAGCTAACTTCGTACTGTCGTTGCAAACAAGTATGTTGTTCCCCTTGAGATTGCCATGAACTATCGCGCTCATGCAAGTACTTGAGACCATTAGCTGCGTCCCATATCACCTTCCATACTTGATCTCGACTTTTCCCCCTCGCATATTCAACGAGTGTTCCACCATTTGCTCGCTCGCACACGAAGAACGGGTGTCCCTCATGACAGGCGCCATAGAGCTTGATTAAATTACCGTGATTCAACACGAACCATAAATCTAGTTCTCGTCGGAACTGGCGCCGATCTTTTATACTTGGTCGTCCTGCTACAAGCCGTTCGACTACGACATCAATGCCGAGCCATTTCCCCCTGTACACGATGCCAAAGGACCCACTTGCAATGCGTTCACCAACCTCTACCTGATAGGCAGGAATAAACCACGTAGGGATTTTTCGGCGAAGACGTTGTCGGTTTGATCATTGTGTGCTGGTAATGTCAAGTCATGTGACGCCGCATCGTCTCGCTTGTAGTAGCAACGCGTTTCGAACTGGAGTAAAGTTCTTGCTTCTGCTTGGTCGTCTTCGCTTCGCAGTTGTTGAATCATCTGTGTAGAGCTCGCGAGCAATGACGCGTGTTCGCTCTCAACAGTGTTTATCCATTTGGTTTGCCACTCGTGAACTGGCACAAATCGAAGAATATCGGAATGTTGAAGCATCAGTCGGTCTAATGCATAATGCAGTCCGTAGTTGCGGTTGGCAATTGTTCGCGATGCAAAACGTGAGGTAAGCGAGCTGCAGTCCAGTGACATTCCCTGGTCTACTTTGCTGAGGAAGATCCACAACACATCACTGAAATCATGCAGTATCGACAAGGAAATGGGGTCGGTCGTTTCGGTAAGCTGGGAATAAATATCATGAAGTCGAGCACACAGCGGACGGTTGAACGTGGCATGCTGTGATGTATCGCTATGCTTGCAAAGTACATCAACTTCAGCAAGCATCTCGTCAATGGTACGATCCGCAAGCGGAAAAACGTAACTTTTTACGTCTGCTTGTAACGTCGGTAGTTGAATCAATTCTAGGTTTGGAATTGTTGTGTATTCTCGCTCCTCGACGTCATCGAGATAAATCAGGTCTAAAGTTGTTCGCTCCTCGATGTCAGCGGGATTATTCATTTTGTGCACCACTTCCATCATCGTAAGTCTGTTAGCTGGTTCAGGAGCACACATGCCCAAGAATAATGTCCACTCTTCGTCTGCCAAAAAGCAAGGCTGCAACGTCGGAAGTTTAACCAGACGACGTGAATAGGAGTAATTGGTGTGGCAATATCCACTTAAGACTTCGAAAATGGTCATTCCAAATGAAAATACATCCGAGGCGATCAAAAGAGCCTCATCGCCACTATTTTGGTTGTCGTGATCACGCTCGAAAAATGGCAGAAGCCCCCAACCGCTAAGAATTCCGTTACCTGCTGAAGCAGACTGGAAAAGTGCTTTAACAGATATCCCAGATGCATAAACCCTTGATCATGTACATACTGTAGTCCAAGCGCACAGCCATGAAACATGCGCCACGAAACATATTTTATCTCTTCGCAATCCTCGTGAATCACAAACGGTTTTCCAACGTGGCAAGCGCCGTAGTATTTTGCGGACGTTTGGGTGGTACAGTTTGGACCAAATTGCCGCTTGTCGTAGACATACCTCTTCTCCTGCAACCAGGGACTTATGGGTGACAGACCACTCCGTTTCTGTCATTGTGAACCACTCGGGAGTAGTAACCACGACCGGGTTTGAGTGCTGAACCACAGCGTCGTACACTTTAGATATCACATCCAGCTCCCGGACTGTCAGCACAGAGCAATAGGTGTCGTAATTGCGTTTCATCAACGTCAAAATCTCCAGCTGCTGCTCTTCGTCACCCAGAGCGAGCAGAAAATCTTTGTCACTTGCTAGCAGATCGTTGTAGTATTTCATTCGCTTTTTGCGTTGTCGACGCAGGCGCCTGTACCATGAGGTTGCAGTGGTCGAGTCTCTTATCCCCAGCACATCCAGTGTAGTTTGAACTGCTCTCTCCATTAGTTGTACAACACGCCCTGTGTCGGTTAGCGTCACAAGTTGTCGCGCCTCCTTCTCGTAGCCAGAAAGATTCTGTTTTAGCTCGTAAATCCAATTGTCGAAGGCATCCAGATGCCGGGAGTTTGTTGAATGTTCCAAAACACTTGCAAACCAATCGCCTGTAAAACTTTCTGTAGGAACAACTCCTTCCGCTATGTTCCAATTCGTACAGCGTGATTCAACCGTGAATGACCGTCGTTGCCTTCTTCTTCTTATCGCACGCGTTTTCATAGTTCCTTCAACTTGGTGCGGTTTCTGTCGGGCATCAACAAAACTTAGCCTGGCAATTGTTTCTTTGACAAGTTTTTCAATCGCACTATCCGTAGATTTCACCCTAAAGGCATCAAGCTCAGACTTTGACTTGTCTAAGGAAAAACTCAAACCGAAATCTGTTAGCCTTGCAGTTCCGAAATCCATATTATTTGTGATTAAGTCTTCGTGCGGCATCAAGTCTCCGTACTGGCGCGTCACCCATTCGAAAACCATGTCAGTCATTTCCTGTGGCACTGTTTTTCCCTGAACCGTAGCTGTAAGACCAGTTGACGAATTCCGGCTAAATTCTTGCGATGCTTCTTGTTCACGTCATCTTGTAGCATTTTAAAGTCTGTGGGGTGCTTGAAAGGCAACTGAAGTACTGTTAACACGTTTGCAGCTGCCCCTACCTCAGTTTCTCGGTCTGCCTTTAATTGTTGCTCCCACGTCCATTCTTCCACTTTTTTCCATTCAACATTTGCGTTGAGCTGTCCGAGCTTCACCACGTCGTACAAATTGTGGTACACCCATTGAAGTCTCTTTTTATAAATTAACAAGTAATCTGCAATTTTGAAAATCCATGCTGCTAACCGTTCCAAATTGTCCACCACTTGGTGGAATTCGAGAATCGACTTTTCGAACTTGTCCTTGACACGTATTACGACGCTGCTGGGTTGGAGTCGCCAACGCGAATACTGCGTGAATAAACGCTCCGAAGCATGAGTTGGCGATCGGTTAGAACAGTTTGTTGCAACGTCTCCACATCCTTCTTCAGCGTTGAAGCATCCATGGCGAAGCGACCGATCTGAGACTGTACAAAGTTTATCCATGATGAACATTGCAATATCCGGATAATCATCCGGATGCGCGACGTTTCTAAGGCCAAAACACCCGTTTCTAAAGGCCCAAATGGCGACGACGCTCAAGAAGTGTCTGAAGCTGCACAAGCTCTTCGTGGCCGAGGTTCGACGCCAACTAAGCGCTTGTTTAGGCAATCAATTCTTTCAAATACTCTCTCTAACCTTTTATACCTCTATGCACCTTCATTCCTATATCCGCTCGCTGGTTACGACTGGTGCAGGTGGCTCGCAGCTCGCGCCTCGAGTCGGAAGGGTTCCAAGTGTTATCGTCGCTTGCCAATGTTAGCCAGCGAGTGCCGACGTTGTTACAATCTGGCAATGTAAATGGCAATGGCAATGATGACGTCGACGGCAACAAGGAGGTGATGGGGGTGTTAAGTTACTCCAGCAACACTCAAGCTCTGTTGCTTCAAAAACACTTCTTGGCACTCGAGAAGAGTCGAGGGTTCTTAACTGACATCCTGCGCGACTACCAGGAGTTGCTACGCCGCCTTCAGTCGTTTACGAGCGAGTGTGTAACGCTCGTGGATGACGCACTCATTGAAGGTGAAAGTGCAGTCAGTGTTGAAGACGAAATGGCAGCGGTGGCTTTCCCCTTGCAGTTGCAAGAGTGGATGGAGGCTGTACTGGCAATGTTTGAGCATGAAGTGCTGCGGAAAATAAGACTCGTGGCAGACTTGGAGTACAGTGATACGGGAAGGCTGAGTGCAGTGCACAAGCAGTGGAGCGCCAAGGGAGCCATGGGCAACGTCGACAATGATTACGGTAGGTTTTTGTTTTTTGCCTTTTGGAGAGAAGAGAATGGTTCTAACTAGTGATGTGAGCAGTGCAAACAGGTCTGCAATTGCCACAAACAAAAGCTTCGTCTTCTTCGCAGTGTGGTGATTCTGAATCAGATGCTGCGAAGAGCAAGGGCAAGAAGAAAAAGAAGAACAAAACTAAGAAATGAAGAGTTTGCAGCCATCTTCGACCTTTAATCTGCCTACGTCGTTCTATCCTTGTACATCTCTGTCTCAATTGGACATGAAATCCTGCAATACAGTGTACAGTACTCTCTCATACAAATGGGATGCCGCTAATAGTACGCGCCTTGTACGCAGGATACTCGTCCGGGAAGAACTCGAGCAGCAACTGCTCCTCGTATCTAGCAACAAACACAACAACAGTTAACACTAGCGTGCCAAATTAACTGGCAAAAATATGGCAACGTACGGGATGCGGTCGTGGAAGAAGCTCCAGGCCACTAGCGAGTAGCCGACAGCACACACCGGATTGGCCAGCAGGATCTGGCTGCCCACGATCCACCAGAACCAGCCCAGGTAGCTCGGGTGGCGAATGAAGCGGTACACTCCGTGCGTAACCAACTGATGTTCCTTCCTCTTGAAATACTCGATCCGATGAGAGAAATTGTTGGCAGCAGTGCTCATAGCCGACACTCGGAAGAACTGGCCCGTAAGGACAAGTGCCATTCCCACAGGACGCACCAGTGAATGCAATTTCCACCCCGGCACGAAACACAGCTCCAACCAGAACTCCACACAACTGAATAGCACGGCCAGATGATACTCCCGACTGTGGTTCAGCAGGAAAGCTGCAGCAGCAACAAACGAAAGAATGAACACGTAAACACAACATCCACGTTAGCCACGTTTTGCTAATGTTGCCGTTGGTTAGATATTGTCTGATTGCCACAAGAGTTCCGGAAACATACATTCATAGCTGACATTTGCCGGTCGGTAGGCAGCCGTCAGCATAAACTCCATCAAGTGGAAAACCCCCAGCGCCAACGCATACAAACTCCACTGCTCCAGGCACTGCCAGCGCAAAGTTGCTGTCGCGTCGTGGGGCGGGTCTGCCATCGCCACAACCTTCGTATAGAGAAGCAGAGACGCGTGCAGAGTCATGAACACGCCAAGTCCGAAAGCCGCCAGCGCCACTTTGCCCAGCCCACGGTCGGAGCGGAACGCCTCGGAGCAGAACATGGCCACGCAGCAAGATTAAGAAAAAAAATTAATGAGACCTTTTGAGCAAAAATTGTGGATCAAATATTACGTTACTTTTTCTGTCAAAACTGATGCTTGTAATCATTATCGTTATAGACAGGGGTACTAACGGATTCGTCGAAATGATAGCCAATCACAAAGCTGGAATTCCAACCACTTCAACTTGGTGACAGGATACGGTACTGGGCTCGCTCATTCATTCTTTGAACAAAGTAGGCTAGCTGATCGACAGGCAAATGAGTTCATTTGTTATCAAATGCAAGGTGCAATTGGAAGTCTGAACTAGAATTGCTCCAGAGCTCGCATCGCTCCAGAGCTTGCATCGCACTACGTGAAGTTAACTTGGCACGGCTTGACATGGCACGAAAAAAAAAAAAAAAGAACGAGTGAATGAAGTGCCTCCTGGTGGAGGTTCGCCGTGCAGATCACATCCCGCTTGTCGCCTAGAAGACGACAGCCGACGTGACGCCGCTCTTGGTGGTCGTCGATCCCTTGCCGCTCTTGAGCCAGCAAGTGCCTCCGTTGAAGTTCGACCAGGTGAAAGCGTGGCAGCCGGTCAACCCACGGCACTTAGCGCAGCAGTCGCCCGGCGCGCCCCCCGGAACGTTGGTCATGTCATTATCCACGTAGTCCACGTTGGCCTCAAGCGTGCAGCTCGGGGACGGGTTGGCCAGCAACTGACTCGATACCACACCAGACTTGGTCACCGTTTGTCCCTTGGCACTCTTCAGCCAGCACGTGCCGCCGTTGAGGTTGCTCCACGAGAACGAGCGGCAGCCGCTCCAGTTGTGGCAGATACCGCAGCAGTCACCGGGGGTGTTGCCGGGGGTGTTACCGATGTCATTGTCCACGAAATCGACGTTGTTCTGAAGCGTGCACTCGCCCACGGTGTTCGTGACCTCGGCCGACTTGACACCCGGCGTAGGGATCGCCGTGCCCTTCTTGCTCTTGAGCCAGCAGGTGCCGCCACTGAGATCTGACCAGGCGAATGCATTGCAACCAGGCCACGTCGCGCAGATCGAGCAGCACGCGCCAGCGTTGCTGTTGCGCACGTTGGCGATGTCGTTGTCTTGATAGTCGACGCCGTCTTGGAGCGTGCAGCCGGGTTGGTCTGGCACTAGGACGGCCGAGGTCGCTGCCGTGTTGGGAGCCGTGTTTCCCTTGGCGCTCTTCAGCCAGCAGGTTCCGCCCTGGAAGATGGTCCACGTGAAGGCGCCGCAGTTCGTCGTCTGCGAGCACAGCGTGCAGCAGTCCGACACCTGCACGCCCGAGACGTGCTTGATGTCGTTGCCCAGGTAGTCGACTCCGGTCGTGGTCGGGCACGAGGCGAGGTGGCGGTGCACGGGAAGGAACGGATTCTCGACCAGCGAGCGCAGGCTGGAGGCGTCAGCTTGGAACGAACACAGCGCTGACAAGAGCGCGATAACTTGGAAGCGCGTCATAGTCGCTTGGTTGGCGGAAGGTAGCTGGAAGCTTGGCGTTGGTACTAGAGTTGGTGGTTCCGCAGTAGACAGTAAATGTTGGAATGAGCTCACAGAAACCGCGACAAGCGAGTGCATCGAAATCGCACACGGCGCTCGAGGACTCGAGAACTTAGACCATGAACTGGAATCAACGAGCTCCGGTGGAGAATCTCGAACGGTGTGGCACAAGAGGATGGCGATATCCAGCGAACTGGCACGCTGACAACTTCAACACGCGCAAGTCGCTCGTAACTTACTAGCTCGTACCTATTTGCTCGCAATCAACAGATCTGGGTGGCGTTTAGTGCCGGTGGCGATCGCCAAGTGCATCCAGTTCATGAAATATTGCTGGCATAAAACGTCGCCAACCTCTTGTTTGAGCGTGAACAGCCAACACGAATCTTCACAAACCAACATGGCTAACCAGCAGAGCAGTTATATACTCGGGTGTGAGTCACTGTAACAACGAGAGAAGATCGTTGTGTGAAGAATCCTCACTGAGATGACCCTCGTGCAGTGCGAGAGGTCAGATCGCCTTGATTTTTTATGTCCGAAAGGGGTGCTCCTCGCCCAATTATGTGACGAACCATGATTATCATGTTGAAGTTGCCCCGAAAGATGATCGTTGGTGGTAGAGTCGCTGGAGTTGGGCTATCAGCGCTAAAATTTCTTTCGTGTGACCCCACCGAAATCCTCGAGTCAATTGTGGATGCACTCCGAGAGCAACCACAGTCAATCTTGCTGTCAATGCTGTCAATGCTGTCAATAGGGATACTGCAGTGTCGAGGTGGTGCTCATGGCATCCACCTGCCGTAGCCCACTAACCTCGACACACTCGCTCGAAAGACCCAGCACAGAGTAACGAGTGAGCCATGCCTACACTATCTAGATAGGATAGAACTCGCTCGCACTGCATCCATATCAATGAGCTGGCGTCGCCTGGAAAGACACAGACCAATGAGTATCCACCAGCATGGCTGTTCTATCGCCCCGCCACTTCGCTTTGTACTCCCAGTATCGATCCCCTCGGTTCGCGGGCCAAATGAGGGTCAGGTCAACTATGGGACAGCCAGTTGTCGTCGTCTTTCGTCTCACGGACAACCAGACTGACCCAAGAAAAAGGAATCCGTGGAAATTGACAAGAGCCCATTTTCAGACAATGGTATAGGCAAGATGGCACCACAGGGCGTGATTCGGTGTGACGTCAGTCATACTGGAACTACGCTATGACGAACGGGGGGCCTAGCTTGCACCACCTCCCTTCGACAAGTAAGCAGGCGGAGCCTTGTAAAGTGGCGTGGCGACTCCTCCCACCACTTCCCAATTCGCGTCGGGTCCAGCAAGATGCCGATGCAGCGATGCAGCAGGCTCCTTTTCCAGCTCCAGCAATCTTCCTCGCCGATAGCTTCACGTTCGCCACTTTCTCTTGCTACGATGCGGGTGACTTCATCGGGGTACGCGCAAGATTTTCATGCTTGCGTCGTCCCCAGCACCCGGCACGTCTTCGGAATCGTCGTCTCAAGCAGCGTCGACTCCGCCTACTCCGTACTCCCAGTCAGCCTTGGCGCAGGTGGTGATCACACTGTTATACTCTGAGCCAGTGACTTTACACGGCTGACGGTCGTAAACATATACAACTCTGATGGTCCTTTCATGCTGGTGCGGCTTATCGCATCGAGGCACACGTTGCAGCGTCAGCAGATTGCGCATCGAAAAAGGGTACGTCTGCATTTTGCGACTTTTTCATCGGACAAGCTCGAGTTTCTGATATCGTTCTATTTGCCGTACTGTAGAAGGGGCTTCATATCAGAAGACCCAAAGCCCGCAAAAAAGTCTATCGATGTAGCCATCCACTAAGCCCGGGAAAAAATATTTATCAATAGGGCGTACGGCCAGTTCGAGCTTCTGAGCTTGCGCCGCTGACACAAACGCTTCATCGGCTATGAACTCCCACTGCTAGCAAGCTCACATGGCCGGCGCGGGGACATTAGTGGTGCCCACTGTCCATGTAGAAGAGTTCCGTACGGGGCAGCGCACCTGCGCGGAGGTAAAACCTTGACTTTCACGAGTCTATTGTCCGGCATAGTTTTCAGAATGCATGGGCAATGTAATGAGCTAGCCGCCGTCGCGGCGCATACGACGAGTCTAGCATGATCCAGCCAACGAGTGGCAAGCATCAAGCCAAACAAGCACAAGCGCTACGGGAGACCCAACGAATACCGTGCCAGGAGCAAACAAATGCAATACCAATGGGCGTATGTCGCCCACACAACTCGACTGCTTGGCCAGGGTAACGGGCTTACTTCTATAGGATAACACCAAAATGGAAGACCATTAACCCCCAACGGGCAAGATGTTCAATACCACCACTGCTTGTGTGACTTGCACAATGACAAACAGGCGACTGTCAGCAGATGCCTATCCACCCTCACCTAGCTCAGCACGACGAACGCACCTGCAGACGACTCCAACCAAGGAATGACCCGGATATGAACCTCACGTTGTGAGTCGCAAGCGTCCATTCCGAGCACCACAACATTTTATTGACCGGTGAGGAAACACTGCTCTACACCTCGTGATCTAAAGTACCACCCATCAAGCCTCCACCCACAGCGTGTGTCTACACGCGGCTTGCATCTTCAACGCGTGCGGTTGTGGTCGAGGTGATGGCAATGCCAACCGCCAGCCGCTGACGGCTCTATTAATAACCAGAAATGCGTTGGTGCACATGAACACAATGTCGCCTACAACAGTCCGTGCTTGGTGCATTCATTGCAGCAGCATCTTGACCATGAAGCGTCCAGGTGACACCTGCAGGTGTAGCCTCCACAACAGGAATCGGAAGTGATGACGGACTCGAGCCGTACAGCCTCCGTCACGCAAGCCATGAGGACGGGAAAGATCGGCAAACCTGACAACGACGGATGAGTGCGCTCACAGAGGACGCGTGTCAATTTCTGGCATACAAAGCCTGCATGCATGGGCATGCTGAATGAGTTGATGAGCGGACACATCGTCACATGCACCGGCAGATGTTTCGCTCCGGCGCGAAAAAGACGCAGGATGAAGGTCTTCACAGCGGAGTCTTCATTGAAGTGAACGCCAGCACATATGTCCTCTGGTTGAACTGCTTGCAATTGTTGTAGTATTTCAGCAAAGACACACTGCATCTTGACATGTCCTCGGTGGAGACCAAAGGCTCTCGGTGCAGCCTTTCACCCGATCAGCGCTCGGCAGCAGCTCATTCACTTTGCATTTTGCATTCTCGAATTCACAAGTTCGCTCCTTCCTCTTCTCATCAAAAATGGTCAAGTACGTGCTTACCGGTGCCGATGGCAATTTGGGTGGTTTCGCTGCCGACTACATCGCAGAGATCAAGAAGGACAACGACGAGATCGTGTTCACGAGCTACAAATTCGACAGCGTCCCGGCCGAGAAGAAGGTTGCCTGGGAGCCCAAGGGCATCACGGTCGTGCCAGCCACATACGACGACATCTACACCCTGAAGAAGGTGTTCGAGGGTGCTGAGGCGGTTGCCTTCATCTCGACGTGGCTGATCGGTGACGGCCGTCGTAACCAGGCCAAGAACGTCATCCGCGCTGCCAAGGAGACCGGCGTCAAGCGTGTGTGTTACACGTCGTTCGTGGGTGCCGGCTCTGACAAGCCCAACGATCAGGTGCCATTCCTGCCGCGTGACCACCAGTTCATCGAGCAGCAGATCTACGATTCGGGTCTGGACTACAACATCCAGCGCAACTGGCTGTACCAGGACAACACGCCTCGCTTCTTTGCTCAGTCGTGGCACTTCACCGAGGATCGCTGGCTCTCGAACAGCCACGATGTCCCTGGTGCCTACGTCGCCATTGAAGACTGCGGCCGCGTGTTCGGCGCTCTGCTGCTCGGCAAGCAGGAGAAGAACACTGTCGTTGATGTGACTGGCCCCGAAGCTGTCACGGACAGGGAGATGTTCGAGTGGATGAACTCCATTAGCGGATACAAGGGCGAGTTCGTCGACATGCCCGACGAGGAGCTGCGTGCTTACTGGCTGGGTCGCGGTCTCCCCACGGACGTGTACGGAGACTTCTCCAAGCTGCCCATGAAGCTGTGCATTGGTGACCTGCTGTGCTGTGGTGAGACCCTGGCTAACGGCTCGATGAGCAAGGTGACGGACACGGTGGAGCGTCTGACTGGCCGCAAGCCGCTCGGCTACAAGGAGAACCTGCTGCAGTACAAGGAGATCTTCCCCAAGAACCAGTAAGCTGCCTTTTAGATTCTGTCGACAGTGTTGATTTTGAATAGCGTAAAAGGTTAATCTAAGTGCTGTGGTGCTCGTGATAACGTTATCCTCCACTTCAACTTCGCCTAGGTGATTCCGTGAGCAGCGACAGCTTGGATTTGCGATCGAATGGATGGATACAGTACAGAAAGACGGTGGTGGAGATGGAGAGGTTGTGTACATTGCAACTCGCGATGCCTTCACGACCGTTTGAACTCAATGAAGTGTAGCGTAGCCTACACTTTGTAGAACATCGATTGCAAGTTGCGATTCAGGGACTGTGGGCAAGAACATCATGGCTACTACCAGTACATGTTGCACTAAATCAACGCTGTAACATGTGTAGCATTAACGAGATTCTTGGACCAAGAATCTTGGTGGACTCTTTCGGTGGAGACGTACACATCAGCTTCAAGATTGACGCTCAGCTCTGAACCTCGAGATTTGAGGCTGCAGTACGGTACTACAGCTTCAAATCTACTGCCAGTACGTCTCCACTACATGTACATCAACTGCTAGGTTGGAGGGTGCATTTGCTGCAAAGTTTGCTGCCTCGCCATGAGGCTCTAGAGTCTCTGGGGTCCCGGGGACATTGAATCCGCAATATCAGAGCACCGCCTTCCCACGCCTTTATTAGTAGGCACGTGAGGATCAGGATAAGGGCCAAAGGAATGCCAACACCCCGTTGGGTACCAACGCCACATTGTCGACGCCGTCTGTTGCCACAGACCGGCTTGACGGAGAGCTCAGGAGGCATCAGGACGAGCCTAAAGACGCTGCCAAGGCGTGTATATGGGCATTTAGCATGTTCATTCATTATTGGTTCGGCTTCGTTCGCCGTCAATGGACGTCGAGTGGTGATGTTGAAGTGACTGCTGTAACGGCTCAAACATCTTAATTTCAGTATGGTACTGAACACCAATCGGTATGCACAATGCTCCAGATCAAATCGCAGCAGCTCGGTCTCTGCCGCTTTACTGTCGAATTTGCCCGTGACGTCAGCTCCCACGACCGTCCTTCCACTTGCAAGCAGAAACGGGAGCGGATCGCCAGCTCCCTCCCTCCCTGCTGTTCGTTCACAAGTCTGGCGTACGTGGCAGCAAGTCTCACTTTGCATTTTGCAGCCTCAGGATCAAGTTCCAGCTCTCTACTTCCCCTCTCTCTCTCTACAATGGCCAAGTACGTGCTTACTGGCGTCGGCGGCAACATCGGCGGCCACGCTGCTGACTACGCCGTGGAGACCAAGAAGCCCGAGGACGTGCTGGTGCTCACCAGCTCGGACATCTCCAAGCTCGCTCCCGAGCGCGTTGCGGCCTGGAAGGCCAAGGGCGCCATCGTGGAGCAGGCCGACTACCTGGACGTGGAGGGCCTGAAGAAGGTGTTCGAGGGTGCCGAGGCCATCGCCTTCATCTCGACCTGGTTGATCGGCGAGGGTCGTCGTGGACAGATGAAGAACTGCCTCAAGGCCGCCAAGGACACCGGCGTCAAGCGTGTGTGCTACACGTCGTTCGTCGGAGCCGGCTCGGACCTGCTCAACGACCAGGTGCCGTTCCTGCCGCAGGACCACCAGTTCACGGAGCAGCAGATCTACGCTTCGGGTCTGGACTACAACATCCAGCGCAACTGGTTGTACCAGGACAACACGCCTCGCTTCTTTGCTCAGTCGTGGCACTTCACCGAGGATCGCTGGCTCTCGAACAGCCACGATGTCCCTGGTGCCTACGTCGCCATTGAAGACTGCGGCCGCGTGTTCGGCGCTCTGCTGCTCGGCAAGCAGGAGAAGAACACTGTCGTTGATGTGACTGGCCCCGAAGCTGTCACGGACAGGGAGATGTTCGAGTGGATGAACTCCATTAGCGGATACAAGGGCGAGTTCGTCGACATGCCCGACGAGGAGCTGCGTGCTTACTGGCTGGGTCGCGGTCTCCCCACGGACGTGTACGGAGACTTCTCCAAGCTGCCCATGAAGCTGTGCATTGGTGACCTGCTGTGCTGTGGTGAGACCCTGGCTAACGGCTCGATGAGCAAGGTGACGGACACGGTGGAGCGTCTGACTGGCCGCAAGCCGCTCGGCTACAAGGAGAACCTGCTGCAGTACAAGGAGATCTTCCCCAAGAACCAGTAACTCGTCTGTTCTTGACTTAACTTTCTGTTAGTGTGAATCACGAGGAGGAATGCCCTCTCACGTGTTGTAGTTGCATGCCGCTAAGACAATGAATTCAGTTAATAGTCTCTCTCTCTCAATTCGCTTGCTACTGTCGCGCTGTTTAACATGAGCGGATAAAGATGAATCAGCATGGACTTCTCCATATGATATGACCGACGGGATCACCGCAGCGCTGACACAAGATACTTTTGAGGTCAACATTCTTCAAGTTTCACTGTTTCACAACGTTATCGACAGCTACACGCACGTTCACGACAAACATCTACAACTCCGTCCGTTGTCGTTGGTCCATTCGATACGGTCGAATAGGGACGCCCGATGGCGTGAAAGCCCACTCACCAGTGTCCGTGTCCGTGTCTTCTTCCTCCTCCTCTTCAATTAAATCGCTGTCTACTACCGACTTTGACTGGTGTTGAGGCTGCAGAGGCTGCGATTGTGA
>LGSN01000837.1:0-18321 GCA_001314375.1 Phytophthora podocarpi | reverse complement strand
GCATATATTATCAGATTATACAAGTTGGTCGATTGCTCGGCTGTTGGTTCAAAGAACCACGCAGGGTTGAGTAGAACGCACAATATGATGTTAGAGAAGTGCTAACGTTAGTTTTAAATGAGACCAAGGATGGTCTATGCACTGAATTTTAAAATTAAAAAAAGCGACATGCGAAATTTTATGTGTGCGTGTCGCTTCATTCCGAAGTGGATCCATCCCGAGTGAAGTGGATTGTTTGCTCTTCAAACTCGCTGCAGTTCCTCCTTCGTCTTCGTCTTCCTCTCCATTTCCCGTTTCGCCCATGTCTTCAGCTCCGAATACTCCGACACCTGCACAACCTGCAGCATCCGTCGGTGGTCCTTGGGGGGACTTTGTGTCTCGCTCCGACGCCTCCATGGCCAAACTGCTGCAAGATTCGCTGCCCAAGACCAAAGCCACTCGCGCCACTTGGCTGGCCAATCACCAGGAGCTAGACGACCAAGACCAAGTCGACCGAGTCGAATTTGTCGACGTGTACATGGGTTTCGTGCTGCTGCTGTTGCTGCCAGTGGCTGCGGTCGTCTACGTAGCTGTTGGTGTCGCTGCACTACCAGGACTGTTGGTGCTCAAGATCTACATGGCTACAGTTTTAAAAAGACCTACGAAGAGTATTGAGAGAGGTGTAGGATTCCAAGTATTGGCGGTACTGTTGGGGGTGTTAGTATTTCCGTGTCATTTTGTTGTGCTGCTCTACTGGCTCGTGCTCTTCCCCGTCATTTTCCTATTCAGCTTGTTTTATTCAGTTTTATCGCTGAAAATACTGCTGGTGGGAGAAAATCTCGCCTTGATGCAGAGCTGCAGTCGCTGGCCCAAGTGGAGCTGGAGAGACACGGTGTGTGCGCTGCTGGGGACGATGGACAGACAAGGGTTTGCCAAGTTTGCTCTCAAGTTTCCGTCGGCTTTGGTGATCGCGCCAATCTTGAAGTATTTATTCGGGTGCAACCCGTTGCTGTATCGCCTTGCGATCCGACAGCGATGTCTGTGGACGTCGCCGCTGGATTTTAACGGTAAGCTCGAGTATTTCGGAACAGTGTTGGCAATGTTATCGTTGTACTTGACTGATATCATTTGTCTGCGTGGTTGTGGGAACTTAACCAGACCAAAAAGCCGTGGCAGCAGTAGTACAAGCAGCGTCATGGACGCTTGTCAATTTGACGGATCTGTTGCCTCAGCAAGTGAGCAAGCCACCACGCAAAGACGACCGAATTGTCAGTGGTCACATTCCCTTTCCAGCACCTGACCGAATGAGCGGAACCGTGGTCGGCGTGCTTACTACAAATTCACTAGTAACGCTCGTGAATGCGGACCACAACGTGAATGGCAGCATTTTTCACAGCATGACGGCCAAACGTAGTATCTACAACGTGCTGCTGTTCATCTGGAACCCGTGTCACTATCTCACGGGCTACATCGAGATCAATTTGCAGCATGACGGAGGCATCGAGCAAGCCAGTACGTTTGTATGCTGAAGCGATTGCATGGGTGT
Source organism: Phytophthora podocarpi (assembly GCA_001314375.1). Classification (NCBI taxonomy): domain Eukaryota; phylum Oomycota; class Peronosporomycetes; order Peronosporales; family Peronosporaceae; genus Phytophthora; species Phytophthora podocarpi. The sequence continues at coordinate 16,796 of LGSN01000837.1, read as the reverse complement.
TTATTTTACGGGCATAACCCCTGGTTTACTGCAGTGTGGTGTCTCGTAGGCGACAACTATCTGGGGAATTTGCTGTTTGAACGCACTGACGCACTCTTTTGGCACTTCGACCCCATTAAGCGTGGTCAGATGGGCCCCTGCAGCGGTCGGTTTATCCGCGGGTCGGGTGCGTCTACAATATCGGTGACGGAATCTGTAGTGGCTTTGGACGGCAGGAATAATGATGAGAGGCGCGCTGTCAACGACACTGGGGCTAGTCTGGACAGCTACAACACTGGAGAAAGGCTTGAAAGTCTGGACAGCTACAGCACTGAAGAAAGACTTGGAAGTTTCCAAACAGAGCTGAGCCTCGGAAGTTGCGGCTCCGAACAGGACGACGATGTGGACGATTACAGTAATCGTGTCACCATTGGAGTCCCTAGGAGCAGCTTCACGTCTACAGGCGAGGTGGCATCCGTCTCTGAGAGAAAAACCATGGACTCGGTCGCGATGTTGCAGTCAGTTTCCAGCTCGGACTTTAGTATCTCTGACCAGCGCTCTAATCGATTTAATATTGTGTAAATTGCTGCAGTCAGGATGGATCTACATGTAACACCCGTCCTATTCAATATTTATAAGGATGGTGCAGAACAAGCCGTCAAGGGACACGGAGAACACAAACATTCACATTGACAGTTATCAGCTGGCCTCACTGTAACTCGATATCAGCCTAACGTAAGATGCTGTCTTCACTTCGATAGCAGCAAACTCGCAAACTTTGTCACGCAGGTTACGTTGAGTTCCAGAACGGCAGCTACTCTTGCTTACTCACGCAAATTCTTCAGGGATCCGGATTCCGATGTCATCACCGATCCTGTCGTCGGTCCTGGCGCCGCTCCAGATCCCGTCAGCGGGATGCAAGCCTTGTACACCTGCCACGAGTAGGATTCCTTCAGGAAACGCACACCCAGCCAGTACCAACGAAGCGTGCACGTGCCCTTGCACGACGAGTAGTCTACGGTGTAGTCCTTGCCAGGGAACTTCTCGTGGCAGTTGTCGCCATCCAGCACCATCGTATCATCGAGCCACACCTCACACGGTCCGTCGTGCGTGTAGCCCGTGGAGCGCATGGCATTGCCCGCCGGAATCGGCTGCGGCGTGCCCTTGGGGTCGGTGAAGCCGCACGAGAAGTCGGCACCGCTGGTCACCGCGTATTTGGCATTGTCCATGAACTCACGAAGAGACTTGTATCCATTCTCGTTGCGCCAGGCGGTGAAGTCTTCCTGCGGCGTGAACCCTTCGCCTTCGAGGAACGCCAGCGGGTTGTACTTGGTGTCCTTGTCCTCCGTCGTCCATTGAGGCTCCGGCAGCAGCACAATCTGGTGGGCGTCAGCAGTTGGCGCCAGGAGGGCCACGCTTGATAAAGCCGAAGCGATGGAGAGCGTCGATGCGAGCGAGGAAACCATTGGAGGTGTCGGGGTTTGATGCTGTTGGACGGACGGCAAAATGGAAAATGATATCACCGAAAGGAGTGCTACCGGGTAGAAATCGGCAGAAAAGCTGCTGGTTTCTCGGTGAAGACAATGCGTCCTCGCCTCGCTTCTCCATAGATTTGGGATCGAGATGAACCACAAGTGATCCTTTTCAAATCTTGGTTAAATGTGCAACAACAACATGCTGGCATTGTTGTGGGCTTGAAGGGACCCCCCCCCCCCCCCCCCCCACGACACAACACTCATTGGCAGATTCTACAGAGTATTACATGTAATATACGTACAAACGTATTTAATATTTTTTAATTATTAAATATTTTAAGAAATACATGTAGTGACGTTGTGTCTCCTAACTTTGGTGCGAGTGCAAGTCGAGACATTGAAGCAAGTTTTCAGTCAGCATTACTAATGAAGATTTGGGAGATAAGGTTACAAGACGAAAAAGTGAAATCCACAGATTGTGCAAAAGTATGCTCGTAATAGTGGACGGTAGTGAGCGGTTGCGAGGAGCGTAGCCGTAGCAAACCCGAGCGGGGTGCCCGCGAAGCAGGGCCGCTCGGTATTTGCGTAGGCGGGCCCAGCAACGAGCTTTCCAGCGAATGGACCCATTGCCGCATCTCGGAGTTAGTTTTTCTAATGCGGGGGTCTGAGGGTGCAACCCCAGTATGCTCTCAATAGAAGACCATGTGCAGAAACAGTTATTATCTGTGCGATTACCCCTTCCGATCTGTGGATTCCCCTATTTCGTCTGTGCGATTCTGCCGTTCTCCATAAATCCGCATGCGAATCCAAGTTGGTTATGTGCAATGTAGGTGTAGATGTATTGTGCCTTTCACCTATTTTGGCGGGTCAACTGCGGTACTGAAAGAGTTAATTCCGGCGTAACTAGATCCATAAAAAGGCTATCAATCTTTATTTAGTATTAATTATGCCTAAGATTGTGAGCTCTTCCCCTAATACACTCGATCGGCATTTACAAGCTCTCCGATGGGAATACGGCCGGGTAAAAACAGAATGGCGGGCACCAAACCCGCCATGTCACTCTATTAATAACTCAGGAGCGATTACCCCAAAGCCGTCTCACTATCGTCATGCTAAAATCGTCTAGGGTTGGACAATCTATAATTAACGACGGAATTAGATAACTGAAGGTAGAATTAGGGCCAAGAATGGATTAGAATTAAGACATAATTATATTATTAAAAGGCACAATATAGTATTAATAGCGGATTGCTTACTAGCACAGCGCTAAATTACTTTTAGCGCTGTGCTTACGGTACTAGATCAGTTAAAGCAGATCTTTAGCTCGAAGGTTCTCGTAAACCAACCGAGCCTGAGAACTGCAACAAGCTGTGCTGTGAGAACCGCTCGGATACCGTGGATAGTGCTGCAGTATGCGATCCACCTTGACGTGCCGTTTTGTACACATCATTGATATGACATCAATAAGCGCTCACGCTGTTCCTGACCTTGGGCTCGAGGAGATGCAGCGCAGTGCAACACTATTAATACTGTACGCAACAACAGCCGAAAGGTGCACACCACAAACGTCGAAACGAAGACCAGCGATGAGTGACACACTGTGAAAGACGAACTGGGTTTTCTGTAAGAATCATTATGACGTCTTGTGCGCTTTAATGCAGAATGCAACGTCAGTTCAAGTAAGCAAAACATGTACCTGTCCAATACCTACAGTACTTGCCTCTGATCTCGCTGCACAAACCGTTGTTGCTCGATCTCAATTATGAAGTGCCGCAGTTAATGCGGTAAGCTTAGTGTCGCTGTTGACGCGGCGAAGATGATGCGGTAGGTTATGACGTGGCAGCCATGTTGTTGTCATCGTTACATGTACTGGAGATTTCTACCTCTCACTAAATTCTCATATCCTTTCATCGAGTACGCAACTTGAACCAGCCAAATAGGCACAACCGTCAAGCGGTCATGCCCATTCATGTTGAATGTCATGTCCGTCGACATTCTTTTTGATCGGGACGTACAAATTCTCGCGTAGACATGCCACACCAGGAAATTTCGTGTAACTTTACGTTAGCTGGTTTCTTTCTTGTTCCAACCAAGCTAACTTTTCCGCATTATGCAGCACCGCAACATTAACTCGGCACCATCGATCCAGGTCAATGCAGATGCAGGTTGATTCGTTTTACTCCGCCGCCAGTGAACCGAAAGGATACTCACCCGTCTCCAGTGTGAATGCCGCGCACAGCGGGATCGCCACCGCGGTCTCGTTGTGCACGTCGCAGTCCGTCTCCGGATTGATCGCAATCTCATAGTCCGCGTCCTCCGCCACCAGCTTCAGACCCTGCCGCAGTTGACCGACGTCAACGTGAACGCCACCGTCTGCAACTCGCCTGCCTCTAGACTAATCTTCGAGATCCGCCGCCGAAATCGAGCTCAGGGAACGTATAGCTGAGACCGGTGCCAAAATCCCACTGCAAGCACCAGACACGAATTTCGTCGTTACGCAGTGGTGGTACAGGTTCATGACGGTGCCCATGGCCTCAGAGGTGATCGGCAGTCGGTCACCTAGCTGTAAAGGATTTCTTGGCCATCGAATTCGCAGGGAAGCAAACCGTCGATGACTGTGTACTTAGCACGTTCACATACTCGATCTGGCCAAGTGACAGGGTCAAATCGTCGATATCACCGGTCTTCTCTTCGTAAGTATGCTCTCCGATGACGGCAACGGTGTATTCAACCTTGCTAGCGTATTTGGTGGTCATCAAATATTCGTCGGTGTAGTCTCTGCTGATGTTTAAGTCGTTGAAGTACGAGAACGAGCCGTTGTCCACTAACGTTATCCATTCGAAGCTCTGCTTGACGGACGGCCCTGTGCGTGAACATGTTGTTGCCAGCCACCCCTTGGCCTATCAAAGTCCATTCGCCGCAATGTTGTAGGCACTCGAGCCGGTTAGGAACATGGGTGAGTTGGTCGGTAGTGGCAGCGTGCTGTCGCTGTTTTGCAGCAGCACGATCGACTCCCGAGCCAATACAGTGCAGCTGCCACATCGTCATCGTTGCCGACCAACTAGATTTTCTTTGCCCAGCATTGAGGTGTCGTACAGACCCAGCTTTAGCTTGAACTTGAGAATGCGACGCACAGGCTCCTCTAGGCGATCTAAGATTCCTCGATCAAGCCGTTCGTCCTGTTCGTTAACGTCCAGCACACGCTCCAAGTCAGCACGGTACAGTATCTTCAATCGGTAGGTAGATATTTTGTCTCCATCAATGATTTTCGATCTTCGGTGCAGCGAGCCTTCGGAGGTGACACCATCGATAGGCACGTTGACGCCGTTGATGCAGTAAATCACCATAGTAAACAGACATACGTAAGTTCTTTGATGGCCATTGGGGTTCACACTGCAACCACGACGACAGTAGAGAGTGTTTTTTGTCGTAGATTACAAGCTGCTTCCGAGTACATGTCCTTGCGCAGAGGGTGTCATAAGTATCTCTTCGCTGTTATCTCGCAATTGCTGACCATCTTTATTGGGAGGAAGCGCAACTCCGCGCGGCCTGATGTGCGTCATTCGATCGTACTCGTCGTCTCCGAGTTCAGTGCCTATTCTCTTTGAGCCCTCGCCGCCGATACCCTCAGTGCTTCTGACAGCTCTCTCGAGCGTGTCTGTCGCGGGCGGCACGATGCTCGAGTTGTGTCCAAGGTGGATGATCTCGCGCAGCTTGCGGTGGAATCGATCTCGATAAGGCTTTGGGGGCATGGCGGAGATCCCGTCCGGGTCTTTGCGGAAGATGACAGTCTTCATGAAGCGCTCGATTCGCTTGGACAAATTCCACGTCTGCAGCATGTCGATCACCCCGATGTAGTAGAACCCTGGCCCGATCACCACCTCTGCAGCTCGAAGACACTGCGTTGATTGCTTGACTCGATCGGTGTTGCCTGAGGTCTCACTATCGTCTTGGAGTTCCCCGTCTTCTCCACTGCGTCGTGGAGTACCTGGTTTACCACTGAAGCTATCCGGCGGCAGGAAGACGCTCCCGTCCCTCGTGAGGATGTTGTGTCGGTTAACTAAGTAGCTCACTTCGATGACACCGAGTAGCAGCGAATAATCCATGACACCGCGTGCACACAAGAAGTCACTGTCCCTCATAAGCTGCGCGAGTAGCTTTCGTCCGGCATTTTTCCCGAATCGCAATTTCATGGTGAGATCCATGTCCTTGAGCACCACGTTGGGCTCATGTGGAGCCCCCGCGCGGTTCGGACACACGTTCCGACGCAGCTTATCACCTTCAACTGAGTTCGAGCGAGAGTTACTGCCACCACAACGAAAACTGAGGTTGCAATGGCGGCAGGTGGCTTCAGCACCCCGACGAGGTTTCTGCGCATTGCGATCTACCCAGGAACCTTTGATATCGTAGCGCTGATGAATGGAAATACCCTGCTGCACGTCAAACACATTCTCCATGACGACAAAGTGGGTCGGGCGACCATAAAGTTCAAGGCAGTAGCTGCCCAGGAAGCGCGTAAGGAAACTCTCACCATGTTGCTCTTCGATGTATGCCGTGTACTCGTTCAGAATACTGTGAAGAAAAGCGCTTTCCGAGCCTGTCAGGGACTTGACAACATAGCTTCGATCCGACGAATAGTATACGAAAGAACCGCTTGCACCTTCGCTGACCTTAGGCGTCGTGCAAGATTTTAGTGACGAGAGGTACGCGTCCTCTTCAACTCCGAAGAATCGACGGATACGTTGGAACTCCAGCGGACGAAAGGCAGTAAAGCGGCACTGATTCCATGATGAATCTTCGGGTGAAGGCTGAACCAAGAAGGAATACTGCGCGGGCCCGCGCTCAGGCTGCTGCTCTATCTGCTCAACTCGTGAAGCCGAAAGGGAGGACGTTAACGGTGAAGGATATTGCCCCAGCGTGCTAGTTATCCGCACAGCCTTTGCGATGCCGTGTGTGGTGTAAAACACCAGCTCGTCTAGAAGTGCCAAGTTCATCTGCGGACGAACTGCGTCATCGTCTTCGCTTTCTGCCTCCTCGTCCTCGTTGTCATCCAAACTCTGAGTCTGTTCTCTCGATGCTGTGTCATCCACTACAACACCAGGCTTGGATTTCCTTTTCTTACGTTGGGGACGCTTGTACAGACACCACAGGATAAAAGGCACGCTGCCCCGATACGACAGCAAGAAAGCAAAAAGCCGAGAGAGTCTCCGAGCCTGCGTTGCTGACGGGGTGAGCCAATAGGCCCCGTATACCCCCCAAAGCAATGCCGAGTAGGCAATGAGCGTCACTGTCGTCAAAAATCCCTCACGTAGTAATACTCTGCGGTTGCGCAGAGTAGCCGATACACCTCGTCGGAATCGACCATAAGACACCAGCGTCACGTACAGGTTGGCAACCATTGATATGGTAGCAGGCGTTACGATGAAGACCCAGATGCCTGTCGTCGATCCGCTTGGCTGCTTGTAGCGGATCTGATCACTGCGTGCCTGGGTATCAGCTCCTACCCAGCAAAAATTGCCGACAGCTACTGGAGATCCGAAGCTGTTGGAGACGCACATGATGATGGCACTCGCCAATGCTGTCATATGAGCGATGCCCTGGTACTTGTGGCGGTTCAGTCGTGGAGACGTGAACGGGTTTGTCATCTGTACAAGACAACACACTAAAAAATGAGAACGCGATGCACGTTCAGTAAGTCAAGTGTGCCGGAACGTACCAAGTAGTATAGATCGAGAGCTGTGCAGGTTGTCCAAGCGCTGGAGCACATGATAAGATACTCACGAGCTGTCGATAGCTAGCGAAAAGGACAAGGGTCAGTAACCAGAGCCCCCAACTAGCATCAACTCCGTCAGTTCACGTACCCATCGGCAGGAGAGGTCACTTCCGACGCCAGCACCCAATCGATTCCACGCTGGCTCCAGCAGGAACGACACCGCCAGGCAGAATTCACATAGTGCCAGGTTCAATAGTAAAATGTGCATGTGTCTGCGATACCACTTGGTACCAAGATACGAAGCGATGATCACGACACACATGGAGAGCGTCCCGACAGACCCCAACAAGAGCCCGCTCTCTATCCCCGTGGCGTCTAAAATCTCGTCGTGGAAGCACAACGCGCTCGCGCCCAGCGATACCGACAGTAGAAACATCCCAAGAGACATGGCGAGTTGACTCCTTCGAGCCTCAGCCGTAGGTGCACGCAGCAACGCCGCTACTGCATGGACGCCCGGCTCAGCGGCTGGAGCTGAGCCGCTCGTGCGTGGACTACCGGCAGTCACTGGAGGCACCATCGGCAGTGCCCCACCCTCCTCATCCACGACTTTATCGACAGTATTCTTGTCCCTAAGACCTGACGGGTGCTGTTGACTGCCAGTGATGAGCGACGGCGGCCGCAACTCGTCGTCGTCCAAGCGCGTGTCCACAACTGCCGGGGTCATCAGCACGTACGGCGAAAGACTGCGACGAATCACCGTGGCGAGCGCGCAGTGATGTGATCAGAAGAGAGAAAGACAGAAGCCGCTAGCAAAGGCAACAAACAGCAAGTGCAGAGACCGTCGGACCGTTACGCCGACATCGTGCCCCTTCGTGCGCAATCTGTGACGTTGTAGAATAGCAGACGTCTACCACTGTGCGCCGGTATGTACATGTAGTACTGGATCGGTCCCAGATTGTAGCCATTCGAGATGGCCAATAAAACACCAGAATCCTCGATCAATAGCCAATCAGGAGCGCAAAACAATCTCTGATGCGCCGTAAGCGATCCGGATAGATGATGTACATTATACGGATATATCCGGATGTTTCCATAGTACAATACACATTTACCAATGCATTTGTACTACTACAAATAGTACTACTACATTAGTCCATACTATACGCATTTCTTCGAGTATTAAAATCTGTGGCCCAGACATGGCGTCTATGCTGCTGCGTCCGACACAGCTCCTGCTGCACACGCAGCGCTCGTTGCGCTCTTCTGTGCTCCGTCAGGTCTTGCTGCTGCTCTTGCATCCTGATTTTTCCGCATCCAATCGCCTCGATGTTCCTGTAGTACCAAAAAAACTAATTCTACTATCGATTATCGTATTATTTTACTGCAGACAGCAGCTTTGAGCTCTTCCGCTGGCAATGCTGGCTCTTCTTCGGGTCTCACGTCGCTGCAGAAGGCGTCGCTGGGTCTGGCTGCCATGTTTGGCGGTGGCTATGCCATCGGCTACTTCTTCGGCCCCTTTCCGTCCCTGGAAGACCTCACGGGCATCAAGGCTGTTGGCGGAGCTCCGGAGTACAAGGGAGAGGTGATTTTGGAGAAGTTTACTTTTTTTTGCAAGGAGAGCGTGGTGTTAATTTTTTGTTTTTATTTGTAGTTGATCGTGACGGACAAGGTGTTCTTCGACATTGGCATCAATGACGACTACGTGGGCAAGATTGTGATGGGGTTGTATGGAGAAGTGCAGCCTCGAACGGTGGAGAACTTCCGTGCGTTGTGCACTGGAGAGAAGGGCGCGTCACGTGCGGGTCCGCCGCTGTGGTACAAAGGCTCGAGCTTCCACCGCATCATCCCAGGCTTCATGTACGCTCTGCTGTTCTGCTGGGGCCCGTGATGTTGTGAGTTTAACGGGCTGGATGTGTCATTCTTTTAGGATTCAGGGTGGTGACTTTACGCAGCACAATGGACGTGGTGGCGAGTCTGTCTATGGACGTCGCTTTGACGACGAAGACCTGAGTGTGCCTCATGGAGGTCCTGGCACGCTGAGTATGGCGAACGCTGGCGCGAATACCAACGGAAGTCAGTTCTTTATCTGCACGGGCGACACGCCGTGGCTGGACGGCAAGCACGTGGTGTTTGGACGTGTGCTGGAGGGTATGGACGTCGTTGACATCGTCTCGAGTTGCGGAAGGCGCTCCGGCAAACCGAAGACTGAAGTCAAGATCATCAACTGTGGTGTGTTGGATGCAGACGCGGCTACCCAAGGCGGCGCTGCCGAAAAGGAGCCGAAGCGCTTGAGACGTGAAGAGATGCAGGATCGCCTTGACTCGCTGCGCGAGGTGGAGGGTAACTTCATGGCGCAGAAGGATCAGATCGACCCCAGCATGTACGAGCAGTTGATGGCTGAAATCAAACATGAGAAGCTGCGAATTAAGAAGGAACTGAAGAAACCGCAGTCGCAGCAGTAACCACACTCAAGACGAGGCTGCAAGCAAGGTTTTTATCGCATGAAGCAAAAAAGTGGCCGACGATCGCATCAAAAATGTCAACGTTTTTGCTAAGATCTACCCACCTCAATCATCTTGGACTTGCTGTACAACAGCATCTTGATGCTCGAGGGCAGCCTGGCTCAAACCAAGACATGTGACTATCCTTGACTTCTTTCTTGAATCGAGACATTCTCTTCACTCTGCTACAGGAAATCTCACTTACCCGCGGCTTCGAACTGATCTCATAATGATGCTGTTGTCTACTTCAAAAGCTCCTCTCCAACGAACGGAAACATGGAGATGCGTTTGTCGCTGCTGACGAATGGAACAGTCAGGTGGACGCTTTGTCGCTCGCTAGGGTCGCGCAGAACTTGCACAGCTCCTTGTTCCTCGCCCAAATCGCCTAGGTCAACTCGATATATCAGCTACAGGTAGACGAGGACATAGTGCGCGGATTCGCTCGTGGGTTCGTACCGGTACTTGAGCCCATCGATGATCGCGTACGGTGAAATCAACGGCTCACGGGGCAGGATCACCGCGAGTTCGTCACTCGTGTCCAGGAAATCGCCATAGAGGAGAACGGTGAACACCCTAATGTCTACGACATGGATGCTGTTCACGGTAGCGCTCTCCTGACCGGCACGGACTTGTTTTGGCCAGCAAATCGATGACGGGGCCTCGTTCAATCCCGACCTGGTGTACGAACAAAGCAATCGCTGCTGGCGACGTGTTGGCGATGGGGTTTCCTGGCTAACGTTACATATATTTGGCTCCATTCTCGATACCTCGGGCAACACGTTGCCGTGAGGGGCAACGCCTTTGTTCGTGGTGTACAGAGAAACAAACAGTCAGCTGCATGCTTCATGCACTGGGTCGCGCTCTCATGGTCACAACACGGGCGGCGTCTCAATTTCGGACTTAGAACGTTCATTACTTCGTTTAAAGCAGCAATAGATGATGGAGCTCTAACTAGTGGTGGTTTGGAGTAGCCAGGATTCAGAATAATCTAAATATTCGAAATATTCGAAACTCGCGTGCTACGATTGGCCGTCTAACTTCAACAACTTCCCTCGCAACTCGCTACCAGGTATTCGTTTTCTCTCACTTTGACAAATTCCCTCACATCGGCAACTGACTACCAGCCCAGAGAAGGAGGGCGTGATGGCCGACTATCCGGAGGACCATGTCATGGCAGAAGACTCTCCAGACGACCAGCGGATGACTGCACTCCCGCTGTGTCGATCTCCTCGACTCGCTGCCCGACGAGTTTCAAATTCACCGCTCGTTCAAGTACAACCTCCTCGAGTTCGAGCTTGGGCTCGGCTGCACTCCTATCCAGAAAGCCACGAAGCCCTTGAGAGAGAGGCGTCGGAGCAGAGTACGTGGATGCATTCTGAGCAGCGCAATCTATTGCGCAAATAATATTGAACGGGTGAATCGTTTTAAGTAGTTTCGAAATTTATCCAAACCATCACTAGCTCTAACAGGGATGGAAAACTTACATCTGTTCTGTTTTCTCATTTGCAGTGCTAATTTGGGCTGGAACAGTTGATAGCGGAAGTCGTATTAAAAACAGAACTATGTATTGTGCTCCATCCGCACTCGGAGTGTTGTTAGATCAACTTGAAATGAACTGGATAGGTACAACAACTTAGAGAAAAGCTCGCTATGGAACCTTTGCGATGTAGTCAGAGAAACGATAGCAAAGTCATTGACCTGCTATGCAGTACTTCGAGCAATGTACCCTTCAAAGACAGCACTACACTCAGACTTCCACCTAAAACACCCTGAGCTCTGCACGTGTTTGTGTACAATCACTACAACCATGCATTTATCGATGCTGAGTTCACAGCTTGACGTAGTTACCTGCGCAACCTAACCATTGTGCAAGCACGGCAGCTACTCTTGCTTACTCACGCAAATTCTTCAGGGATCCGGATTCCGATGTCATCACCGATCCTGTCGTCGGTCCTGGCGCCGCTCCAGATCCCGTCAACGGAATGCACTCCTTGTACACTTGCCACGAGTAGTCGTTCTTTAGGAAACGCACACCCAGCCAGTACCAACGAAGCGTGCACGTGCCCTTGCACGACGAGTAGTCTACGGTGTAGTCCTTGCCAGGGAACTTCTCGTGGCAGTTGTCGCCATCCAGCACCATCGTATCATCGAGCCACACCTCACACGGTCCGTCGTGCGTGTAGCCCGTGGAGCGCATGGCATTGCCCGCCGGAATCGGCTGCGGCGTGCCCTTGGGGTCGGTGAAGCCGCACGAGAAGTCGGCACCGCTGGTCACCTCGTACTTGGCATTGTCCATGAAGTCACGCAGTGACTTGTAGTTGTTCTCGTTGCGCCAGGAGGCGAAGTCTTCTTGCGTTTTAAATCCTTGGTTCTCGAGGAACGCCAGCGGGTTGTACTTGGTGTCCTTGTCCTCCGTCGTCCATTGAGGCTCCGGCAGCAGCACAATCTGGTGGGCGTCAGCAGTTGGCGCTAGTAGTGCCATGCTTGATAAAGCCGAAGCCATGGTTAGGGTGGACACGAATGAGGAAACCATTGAAGATGAAGGGTGTTGGGACTGTCGGACGGAAGGCAAAAGAGAAAATGGGAGCAGGTAGGGGTCACGCACAGCCGATTGAATTGCTGTCGTTGTCTTGATGAAGACATGTACTGTACATACCGGTACATGTACAGTGGTGCCTCCTGTATTCGTGGGGTGGGAGCTTATCAAAACCGCAGGTTCATAAGGTTGATTTGTACGACGTACCATCATGATCAGAATTTCTAGATATCAGATCTGGCAGTTATTAGAGGTCCGCGGTCGCGAAAGCGGGGGGGCACTGTACTTCTAAAACCGTGTTGAGATTACGACCTATTCCCCGAGTTTCACTCCCGATGTGTAAACTACAGACAATCCTGTCGGTAGACATAGCGCCGGGAACCCACTTTTTATTCCTATGTAAGGGGATTCCTAACACGGGGTGAACAAATTACGTGGAACCCAATGGAGTACTAGTACCATAGATTTGACACACTCAATTCGCCAATTGGAGATCGCTACTCGCAACAACTATCAGTTGGCTGCAGCGCTGCGTTTAAGAAGCGCTATAGGAGCCGTCAGCTTCAACATGCACTGGACACCTGGAAGCGGACCCTACCACGGACATGTGCGCGGCCGTTAAGCTGTACAAGGTATGTGGGACGCCAAGCCATCTCATGGAGTATTGCATGCTGGAACTCTATGCCATCATCTATACTTGCTAAGTGCTGGAAGCACACTTGCAGCCGGTGGTGAGATTGGTGTTGATGATCCGGACGAGCAAGATGCAGAAGACAATTAGAGGAAGAGTTTGATCCTGCAGAGATCAAGGAGTGGGTCGGTAAATTCGGGCGGATGCGACAGGAGTGTCGGACTGGTCAGTGAGCGAACTACGAGTGATCTAACGCACTCTTCGGGAAGAATTAGGCAGGAAACAAGGACGCAAGCAGCAGATGTCTTTGCTAGAGTTCTACAGTTGTGACTTTCCCATAGTTAAGCACATCAGAATAGGAATATTCGCCATTCCTTTTGACAATTGAGAGGTGAGGGGTTTGTTTTACTTGAGCTTGTAAACCGCTGGTCGCTTTCATATTTCCTGTTGGCACTTCTGGGGATTACTAACGACGGGATTGTCTGTATCTTGAAGTATAGATGACAGTAAAAGCTTTCCTAGATTCTTGATAACAGCCGACATCGCGGAGAGGAAAGGTATACGCATGTACATGTACCGGTATCGCACATACAAAAAAATAAAAAAATAAAAATGCCCTTACAGTACTGTACAATAATGTGTACGGTATTGAGCGGTTGCTAATGCAGGAAACTAGAAGCCAGGGATGATTGGTACTTATATAGGGAAGTATTTGCGTGCTTATTACGTCGAAGTATTGAAATAAAAAAAGAAATATAAATCATGTACTGTAGTGACGAGCTTTTCCTTGCCGCAATCCGGAGAGATAAGGCCCAGCAACGAGCATTCCAGCGAACAGACCCATTGCCGCAACTGGAGTTCGTTTTCTAATGCGAGGGTCTGGGGTGCATGCTCTCAATAGAAGACTCTGTGTGGAACCGTGCGATTACCCCTTCTGATCTGTGGATTTCCCTACCTGTATTTCGTCTGTGCGATTCTGCCATTCTCCAACCCGGAGGTACCGGTACATGTACTGTACTATGTAACCTTGGTTATCTGTGCGATTACATAACCAACATGTAGTATAAGTACTGAACATGTACAGTGACCCCGTTCTCGCGGGGTGGATCTTATCAAAACTGCGAGTTCATAAGGTAAAGGAGATGAGCACCCCATTGTACATACCAAATACCACTATCATCGGCGTTGCTAAGTATAAAATCTGGAAATTTATTAGAGATCCGCGGTCGCGAAAGGGGACAGCACTGTTTGTGTGATTCTACCGGCGCCATCGTTGACTCACGATTTGCGACTGTAATCGGGAAGGACACGCCTCTTGATACTAACTGTATTAAGTCCAGTAACTGGCTGTAATCACAGCACAGCTCCAACGTACAGCTCGGACGGTACGACTCGTACTATTTTAATTAAAATACATGTATTAATACGAGTAAGCTTACGAAAGGCTTGTCTGTTCTTGCTTAGTTGGACTTACACTGTATTGTGCCTTTCCGAAATTATGGCCAATCTGACATGCCAAGACTTGCTGACTACATGGTGTACATATATGTTCCGTGTGTGTAACAGTGAGCACATCGGCACCCTAGCTCCTGGTTGATCGCGGGGATAAACTTGATCGCGTGGGTACCTGGTACTGTATGCACTAATCTCTCTCGCCAACACCAAGAAATTCTGTCGATCCCGCTTTGGTTCAACCAAATTGGTTGTACGCACGTGATTCCGCAACCAGTTCACGTTTTGTCGTCTGACCGCCAGTTCCGACACCCTTCATCTTCAATGGTTTCCTCATTCGTGTCCACCCTAACCATGGCTTCGGCTTTATCAAGCGTGGCCCTCCTGGCGCCAACTGCTGACGCCCACCAGATTGTGCTGCTGCCGGAACCTCAATGGACGACACAGGACAAGGACACCAAGTACAATCCTCTTGCCTTCCTCGAAAATTAAGGCTTCACAACCCAGGAAGACTTCACCGCCTGGCGCAACGAGAATGGATACAAGTCTCTTCGTGAGTTCATGGACAATGCCAAATACGAGGTGACCAGCGGTGCCGACTTCTCGTGCGGCTTCACCGACCCCAAGGGCACGCCGCAGCCGATTCCGGCGGGCAATGCCATGCGCTCCACGGGCTACACGCACGACGGACCGTGTGAGGTGTGGCTCGATGATACGATGGTGCTGGATGGCGACAACTGCCACGAGAAGTTCCCTGGCAAGGACTACACCGTAGACTACTCGTCGTGCAAGGGCACGTGCACGCTTCGTTGGTACTGGCTGGGTGTGCGTTTCCTAAAGAACGACTACTCGTGGCAAGTGTACAAGGCGTGCATTCCGCTGACATCGGGATTAGGCACAACGACAGGATCGGCGACGACATCCGAATCGGGGTCTCAGAAGAACTTGCGTGACTAGAAGGTTGTAGCGGCACGATTTGTTGTCCACGGATTTACTTATCTGTTGTTAAGCGGACGCTAGGTCTACTGTAATCTTGAAGTGCCGCAGGAGTTGGGCGATAGATGTCAACGTGTTAGTGTATCCTGTTATCGCTGAATCCAGTTATTTTGTTTCTTGTCTTAGGCCGTGTTCGACTTGGCGCTAAATATTGGGTTTATGGGCTAAATGCTGGTTTGGTCCTGAAAATATGCAACCAGCCAAGTCGATCTAAAAAACGAAGGAGCTGTTTCAGGTTGAAACAAGGTGCGTTGGGTTAGGTTGGGAGGACTGCTGTGAAGAAATGTACTAGAGTAGTACTACTACAGTAGTATAGTACTACATATACTACTAGTATATTTTTAGAAAAACTCTTGATTGTGTAGATGTTGGGAGTACAGACAATTCTCTCTGCTGTGATAGCCCAAATACAGTACCGTAATCCCCCTGTTAGAAGCGTCACCCCACATGCAAACGGGATAGGGCTTATAAANCGGTACTGTACTTTTCATGTGATTGGTTAAAACTAATGTGACCCTTATGACAAAGCGACGCTTCTAACAGGGGGATTACGGTGCCAGTCAGGTAGGCATATCCTCTAGTCAGATGCCTCTCCCGATGAGCCAAGATTTACAAACTCAAGTCAAAATTATTATTAGTAAGGAACTGAATAGAGTCACTGAGTGAGATCGCATCTAATCGGACTCAAATGATATTCGGTTCGTAAATTATGATAATAGATTACCATTCTCCAAATATCCGAAATCTGGAAATCTGGTAAGTGACATCCCCTCCTCCCCTTTCTCCCATCCTCGAGTGTTCTGAGCCTTTCATTTCGAGTTTTTGTTTTGATACACAAGCAGTGGGTCCGGCTGTGTACGTGTGCGTGGTGGCGCCTGACGTTTCTTGTGGCTATCTAACGTGTTCACGGCCTATTAATTCCCAGAACACCGTGAATGAGAGTGAATCAGAAGTGCACGTTTCCCCAGACGGCCCGTTCGAGGCTTCACAGATCACAAAGGAGTGGTACGACAGCTGGAAGCTCTTCCACGAGTATCTCGCTGTTTGCCAGTCCGATACACTCCAAGTGTTTCGTCTCCATAGCTCGATGTCGGTGGACCACCACAATACCGAGATTCTTGCTCAATTCAACGCTATCGATGATGCTTCAAGTAAGCCGCTTGCTCATTTGATCGTTCCGGAAGAATTCAAAACCTTTTGGGCCAAGCTCAACTGCATGCATGGGTGCAGCGGAAGAGCCGCCAGCGCAAAAGCTACTTCGCGAAGTCAACGGAGCGCAAGGCAGACATGAAGGCAGCAGTAACGTGGAGCGATGCCAAAAAGAACTGCATGGTCCGTGTTAAGGCTACAGCGTGAAGCCCGACCATCGAGTCGACCAAGCTGTCTACAAGAACCTTCCGTCGGTTCGACGAGTCGAAAATGCCGTTCGGACGAAGCCAGTCAAGATGTCGGTGCCGAAGTTCGACGGCAAGGAATCCGACAGCCTCGTCTTCTGGATCCGTGAGATCGAGCC
>LGSN01000836.1:0-36199 GCA_001314375.1 Phytophthora podocarpi | reverse complement strand
GCCCCAATGTTCATCCGAGGTGCTACTGCAATACCCCAATCAAGCGACACTACCTCCTCGGTAACGACGTTGGTAACCAAGACACGCCTTGTAGTGTCTACCATAGAGCTTAACAGATTCAGAACCAATGAAGCGATGGTTCTCATCTTTATCGATGATTTAGCTTTAAGTATTGCAAAGACTGTCGAGACCGTGGTTTGGCTTCATTAAGTGAAGAGAAGCTATGTTTTGGAAAATTTTATAAGCGAAAGCCTGAATCATTATTAAGGGTCGATGACTGGTATGTCCACTATCTATTTAAGTGTGATAAAGTATCTGAAGCCTCTAAACAGGATTTAGCACGTAATCTGCTTCCAAGAACACTAATTGGTGGCAACGACAAGTACTATGATAAATCATTCGAATGGGCCAAGGCTAATGATCCAAAATATTATACAAACACGCAACAAACCCTATGCTAAATATTTGAATGAATTAATCTCAGATTTTTTTGTATTGGGCTAAGATATAAAGTCGAACCTGATACATAATCCAATTATTATGAAGTCAGTTCCACGAGAATAATATAGCCAACGAAAACTGCGATAATTGTGAGATACCCGACATGCAGGAAGCTAGAAAACGCTACGTTGCTAGTGGTAAACCTAAATTTGGAGCAAGTAGCATGAAGATTCGGACCCACAGGCAACGTCAACATAATTGCCGTGGTAGATCGCATCTCGTCTCCGATTAGTTGAGGGCCGGCGCCAAATCGAGGGAGTGTTTCACAATTTTTCGATGACTACCCTGGCTAACTCTGATAGTAGCTGAGGGTATGCAAGCTCCGATTTGTTTGCTGGGTATACAGTACAATGACAGATCAGTGACGAACCGTTTGTTCGTGTGGCGATTCCCAAACGGACGTCGCCCTGTTTGTCAAATCCACACGTCCTGGATGCCTCTCTTGTGCTATAACGCTGTCGCCGCTAGTCCACAACACCATCGAACCCGAATACCTGCATCGATTAATTGTCTATATGAAATTTCCGAGCTTGAAGCCCCCAGGGGCGTTCGTGCTCAGCAATACAGGAGTCAATAGAGAGCTTTAGTTTCTGGAATAGCGCAACTATTGGAATATGAAAATGACCAGCATAAATTACCGAACTCCTCCACTCGACCAACGACCCTGTTGTTATTTCGAAGAAATCACAATGTGAAAAATAGCGGTAATTTATCCGTAATTTATACCCAGGACTTTGCGGATTTTAGCGGATTTTCCTAATTCCAAAGAAAGATATTCCACAAATTAAAGTTCTCTAATGCTAATGTCGTTTCTAAAGTGTCCAAGAAGGCTTAACAAATGTTCCTGCTTCTATCAATTACTACCTAGTAGCACTTCTAATCCTATGAAACAGAATACCTTCAAATACGTCCTAAGGAGTGCTCTAAACCTTTCCTAGATAACGTTATGCATTATTTACGTGAACATATAATTGGTGTAGTTTGCAATCCATGTGAACGGGAGTTCGGTACTTAATAGGTTAAGAGAACTTTGGGTTTTGAAATTTTGCTTGTGGGTATATTTTGCTTTGGAATAGGAAACTCCGACGAAACAGCAAAAAACTAAGTATAGATCAATTACCGCTTTATTCCAAAATCATACATACTCCTTTGGAAAAACAACAATGGAAATTATTTCAGCGGAACATCCCATGAAAGATTCAAATTCTGATCATATTCACATTCCAAAAGTCGCATCATCCCAGAAACTACTACCTCCATATTGAAAAAGAAAAATCTGGGAAAACTCCGTAAAAAAACGGATAAAGTTAGGTTCCTCTGCAATTGATTTTGAATCGAGGGATATAAACCTTTTTCTGTCATACTACATCCGGCATAATATTACTTTGCTTCCAAAGAGCCGAGTTAGCCGACCAAATACAGTTCTCAAATATCCCGCAAAACTTTCAAAAGACGTATCGGGTGCTTGTTTCGTGTATTCTGAAGTAGCTATGCCAAAGCAGTCACACTAAATGGCAGGAAGACCTCTGTGCCTTAGTTGCCCTTGATCTTGTCCGCAGCCTCCTTCGCCTTCTCCTTGATGTACTTTATCTTCTTAGCATTCTCGATGGCCTTGTCAATAAGTGGCTGGCTCTTGACGTTTTCCTTGATATTTTTTGCCCATTTGATGGGGTTCCTCCCCGACAATTACCTCGTCGGTGACAGCTCGATCTTGTCGCCGGAGGTCCCGCTGCGAAGAAGACGGGTGGATTCAGAGTTCACAGCGTTGGCGTTGAGCGTCAGCAGAGCAAGCAGGATAAATGTCTTCAGGAGGTTGGAAGAGGCCATACTTGTGTTTGAGTGGTGCGCAACTGAAAGGTAGATGCTTGCTTGGTCGTTCGATTGGTTGCCGGCGACTGGGTAAATGTTGGAATAAGCAATATACGGCAGCGCGGGAAAGGTAGTGCCACGCTGTAGCAGCACGGCCACCTACGAGCGGTATGCGTCATGAATCCAGTCGCTGAAACAGCCACGAAGTCTTGACGGTGTGCTACCAAGTTGAGCGACCAGCTTCGTTTTCCCGCCATCCACGTGACGCCCATGAACTGGAACGGATTTAGGTCTGTTGGACCGGCGAGCTGCGCTAAGACGGCGCCATCCAAGAGATGTTTGGCAAGTGTCTCGGACCGAACTGTCGTCGCAGCAAAGTCAGGAGTCTCCAGCCCAAACATAACTTCGTCCAGGCTGTCGTCGATTGTCCCCACGGCCAACACGACGCTTCGTTTGTCCCAATTTCCACCCGGGAGATTCAAGTCGCGCCATGTGCCGCTTGTTCTTTCACCATACAGCGAGGTATTTGCCTGCATCCTGAGTTGCTTCCAGCGACTTCTGTTAAGGCTGGCGTGATGTCTCGGTGTGACTGCGTGGGTGTCGACGCATTCAGTTCGTTCGTCGTAACTGCGCAGTGTGCGATCTAGCAACTGGAATGTGAGGTCTTGACACTGTTGCTGTTGCTTTCTTGTTAGATTAGTCGGCTCGAAAGGAGCACAGCTGCGAACGTCGGTAGCCATCGTGGCGCTATGAGTTGCACTCCGCTTGGGCGATTAAATTGTGTTGGGACCGAGAGTAAAACTGCTGGGCCCTGAGTGTTGTGTGCATATATTGTTCACTGTCCTTCTTCCGCCGTCAACAGGCAAGCGCCTGCGCACCGAAGTTGACTCGTCTGAGTTTTATATCGCGATCTTGGATCGAACTTGGCGCGTGATAGGCCCATCGACAGGCAGAGGCTTCGATTGCGGCGCTGCGTGAAGCCTTCGCTACAAAGTACAGGGCGCTGACCTGTTTGCATTGACCTGGGGACACTTCAATCTGCGAATAAGACTTGCGGGCTACAAATCTCGTGTTCTGTGCGTCCAGGTGTCGACAGTCGTGCGCGAGTAAAGTCGCTTTACAACAAGTCGCTGGTTTGCAAAGACATCAGCATTGGCGGCTTGCAACGCTTGCTGTATGCCTGACCACAGTAGCGACACATGTACATGTACTTGCATCAGTGCTGTCACGTCAAAAGCCCGTTCATTTCGGGGTGCATGCTCACGGACAGTACAGTGGGGAATATTGTGCATACCCGTACATGCGCACTAGGTACTACTGTAGATGTATTATGCTCTCGCCAAACACCATCGTCAACCTCAGCGGTGACTTCATGGTACATTTCATGGAGGAAGCATGGATATTTAGTTAGCATTTCACTTTCGCTCACCTGACTCCATTTGGCTTACGTGTCGACACTCCCCCCGACGCATAGCTTCGGCTAAGACTCGATTCTTTGAGGATGTGGGATGCATGTATTCACCGAAACTCCCCTGTCGACTGTGTGGGGATAGACACTTGCTACATCATTAGCAAATTGCTAAGGACGGGTGTTAGGGTCGTAACCATGTCGTTCGTATGGACTTCCTTGCCGCATTTCTGGGAAAGTCGCAAGGTGATATTGACGACAACGGATCACCGAGCGGCATCATTCGGCTTACTGCCTCTGACGCAAGAAAACAATGAGCGGACCCTGTACAGTACGGTGTGCATGTACTGGGGGGGGGGCACTGTAAGCCTATACTAAAATAGGAGGGGCTCCATCTCACCTTGATAACTGTTGCAGATCATTATGCTACTTCCGAGTAAGCTCAACTAAATACAGCCTACAAGATGGAACCTTTTACTTCGAATTAAACATGTTAAATATTTTAGATCAATCTAAATGCCAAATATTTCCCCCAAGGTTTCACTAAACTAACCGGATTAGTTTATGATTTTGTCAAACGTGTCATGGCAGTCAATGTATCTCGTGTCTTTTACTGAGCGGGACGCTTTTCAAACGATTTCAGGGTCAAGTAAGGCCAAAGTTTCGCCTGACCAACTTACTTAAGCTCTTGTATAAGTTAATATAATAATACTGTATCACTGTGTTGAAACTTCAGAAAATCACAGCAAACGTTCACCTTTTTCACATCATCCACTCGGTGCGGCATATGGAGCCTTTCAGTCATTCTGCCGTGATAATTCTGGCGTAACCCCTTAGTTCCCATTATGTTGAGCAGTATAACATAAGAGGTGTATACCCTAATTCACTTTTTTCGCAGCATCTATGCTATGTTGGACCTCCAACATAAGGAAGATTTATACTTGAAATTTGTATGTTCTCACATCCCCGTTGACAGCATACTCAAACCAAGATATATTTTGTGTCCAAAAAGGGCAAATGCACAGGTTTAGGTTTTTGTATCTAAGGATGCGATTGAAGAGTACAGAAAAAAGAGCTACGCACCCACTACCGGACGAGTGGTCGACAGCCACCAAAGCGCTCATTCTTCAAAACGACGTCGCAAGCGCAAGATGATTGGGTCAACCGGCAAGACCCCGTGCCACAAACTGACGGAGCAAGAGAGACGACAGGCCCTTGAGGCGATGCTGAGTGAGCGTCATGAGCGTCGAATACGCCGCGCAGAGCAGAAGGAGGACGGTGCGGGTGGAATCAAGGACAAGAAAAAGAAGAAGAGGACGAGAAAGAAAGCGGCGAAGCACACAACGGCGTCGATGGAAATTACGGAGTCCAAGGACACTACGGGTGCAGTAAAGAGCGCGGAGATTGTGGCGACTGCGGAGGTGAAGAAAGCGACGGTTGCTGAAGAGACTGCGGAGACCAAGCAAACGACAGACCAGCAGGGGGAGGGGGCATTGCGACGGTGGTGGCTGACACTGTTGCAGACATTGTCGTCTCAGTTGAGAGCAGTGGGAATTGACGCCTGTCCGGACATATGGTCCTTCGAAAGTTGCCCCTCGTACCAGCGCGGGTAAGTAGAAGCATACACTGCATGCGCCGACGAGGAAGCATCGTCGTGGTGTTCTCCAAGAAGACAGCAGCGGACCGATGAGGTAAGTTATGCTGGTCCATTCCAACATAATGTCTAACATAGTGCTATGAATATTATGATTGTATTCAGACACAGCCAAGTGACGATAGTGAAACTGGTGAAGATGACGACAACTCCACGTTCACGATTCCTAGTTGTTTCGTAGGCGCAGACTCAAATTTGGCGAATGCAGGTGCTAATCAATGCACAGGCCTCAATTCGGATGAAGATCCAGACATTCGTGAGGAGCCGGAAGACGAGGAGAACGCAGATGATGATAGCTGGAACGGCGATTGGGAGATTGGTGCCCTCAGTGACGAAGATCCGGAAGAAGAGCTGGATGATATTCCTGATTCGATTTCGCCATTATCCGCCAAGGACGCGCATATGATCTCGTCGATGCGCCAGCATGGGTGGGAGTATGGTGAGTTATGTTGAATCTGTCTGACATAAGGGCTCTGTGTGTTGCGTTTTCTCAACATGAGTACTAACATAATTTGGCTGTTGTGTAAATGCAGACACATCCAAATTTGGACCAGATCCGACGTACGCAGATCTCTTCAATGGCACCTACGGACCAAGTGACAGTGTGCTGAGCGTGGCAGATGATCCGCTGGAGTAACTCTTCTACTTCTTACCGCCCAAGTTGTGGGCCCAGATTGCCGTGGAGAGCAACCGCTACCACATTCAGACTATACCACTTTGCGCGCGGACGATTCGTTCCCAGCAGCGCCGTAATGGAGGAGAGGCCGAGGATTTGGGCGAGATTCGTCGTCGGCTAGCAAGTGTTGCCCCTATTGAGCCATGTGAGGTGTTGAGAGTCGCCACGTTGCTGATAGCGAGAATGCTCGTACCAATTCGAAAAGGGATCGCGGCACATTGGTCATTGAAGAAGGTGGGGGCTGTACCTGCTAACCGATTTGGGCTATTCACGACAAAGAACAGATTCTTTCACATCATGGGCTACCTGCACTTTTCCAACAACAAGTCACCACAAGCTCGACTCAACCGAGCGTGGAAAACCAGACCAGTGGTCGACGTACTGCAACGCACATTTGCGCGAGGATACAAGGCTCCACCGGTCATCAGCTTCGACGAAGCAACGCTACCTTCGAGATCTCGCTTCAATCCAACCCGACAGTTCAACAAGGACAAGCCTCATAGGTGGGTACGAAGATGTTCGTCACTGCCTGTGCGAAGACGGCGTATTGCATGAGGTGGGTGGGCGTACTGGTTGTGGCAAGTGCCGGCTTGCCACAACAATTTTTTGGGGCCTAAGGTACAAAAGCACACGGTTAGAGCGTACTGTGTTGTCACTCTCTGATTGGCTGATAATGAGAACCATTACAGCCAATCAAGATTCGACTTATATTTTAGTAGCCCAGGGCTTCCGCCCTGGACCTAAACTAAATCAGAGTTAATTTTGCCTTGAATCTCAAATTTGGTCTCGTTATTGCGAGCTTCCTCAACGCTACGTGTAAGCTAATAGCGGACAAACACCTGGCCCGACACACCTGATAGCACTTCGTAGTCCTTCCAACGACCAAGACTAAGATGAGCCAAGTCCTGACGTCCGATCATTCAGGGATGACCCTGGAGCACGAGAGCTTCCCCCAACTCACGCGCATCGGGGGGGGGGGGGGGCTTCACCGCCTTGCGGTGGTGTTTGGAGAGGCCGTCGTGACGTCGCTGTTGAGTACAGCGTCACCGGACCAGCAGCGCCAAGCTGCTCAAGAATTCATGGAACGCGAGCTCACCGACGTCAAGCGGCGAGTACAGACTCCCTCGCGCTCCAAGAATGATGCCGTGAAGATGGAGACGTACACGTACTCCAGGGTTGGCTCAGATAGACTTCCGCTGAATCGCTGGTTTCGTGAGATCGCCATCGCCTCGAGCCTGATCGATGCGCCGTCGGCCAATATCAATTTCCTCTTATCCCGCTGTCCGGGAAGGCCAAGGAATGAGCCCTCGACAAATTCGTCATGGATCAGCAAACATGCCCGACTCTGGAGGCGCTCCAGCGTGACCTGCGCCTCGCCTTCGATCCACCGCAGGACGAGTCGCGCGTGCGTGCGGCATTCTTCGCTCTCAAACAGGGCAAGCTATCGATGCGCAACTACGTTCAGAAGCCCCGACACCTCGCCTCATGCATCATCACGAACCCGATGGACATGGCGTCGCAAGTCCACGTCTTCGTGTTCGGCATGCGAGAAGGCATGACGATATACAGCCTCACGTGAGCAGAGCCTGACACGCTGGAAAAGGCTTTCGTCCTCGCGCTTCGCGAGGATTACGTGGTGACATCGTCGAACACGAAGGCCATGTCGACTGTAGATCGAACGAATGCGCCCGAGCCCATGGAGATCGACGCGATCGAGGCGTCGACTGACCGCCGGTGGGAGAGTACCCCGGCGAAGCGCGGAGACCGGTCTTCCCGTCCATTGACATATTTCCGTTGCCAGAAGGTAGGCCATCGCGCGGCTGTTTGCCGCGCGCCTGCGCCAGCCCTTGCGAACACTACCGTCGATGAGTTCGACGACTCCATCCAGGCCGCGCACTCACAAAACGGCCTGGGCCAGTAGGTGCGGGGTGCCCTACTGGCTGGAATGGAGGCCCGGGACCACCGGTGGCACCCCGGTCTTTAAGCCCTCCCGTGCTTTATGCACACTTCAATGCCACCACTGTCAGCGACGACACGAGACTGGTCATTGTTAATCTTCACGTCACCGGCGCCCGGTATCCACTGCGCGCACTCCTGGACTCAGGAGCTTCGAACACCTTCTTCCGCGCGTCATGTCTGTCGGTGCTTCCTGACAGTGTCACGCCCGGCACGGGCTGGGCGAGGTCGTCGTCAACTCGCGGATGGCAAGCCTCACCGCATGTCGCGGCACGAGTTGTCGCTGCCGGACACCTTCGACGGCTTCCGTAGCAACGACGACTTCCTGGTTATCGAGATGAACTACGCGTTTGATTGCATCCTGGGCATACCGTGCTTGGCCCGGTCAGTCAAGCGTCGAAGCGGCTTCGACGTGAGCGAGGTGTTCACATGGCTCCAAGCGAATGGTCCCACGTCACGGTAGTGGATCAAACATCCACGACGCTGGGGATGAACAGAGCGAGCGATGTCCCTCTCTGCATGGCTAGTTTCGCACTACTGGATGATGACAGCGGTCGGGCTACTTCGCGCAGACGCAAAGACGAGCAAGTGGTTGGGCGCGTGGCGCTCCCACGTACTAAGAATGAGACGGCGGTCGAGCATGGGTTACTGCCGAAAAACGAAAAGACAGTCGAGCGTGGGTTCCCGTCGCACAACGAGCAGACGGTCGAGCATGGATCCCGTCGGACAACGAGAAGACGGTCGAGCGTAGGTACCCGTCACAACACGAGAAGGCGGTTGAGCACGTGACGCTCTCGCGAGACGGTGCTGCGGATGAACTAGAGACACACCCGCGTGTTACCGGTGCGTTCGAGCGTGGGCTCCCGCGCCTAGAGGAGGGTGAACCATAGTCCAGTGACAGTGAAGCGTCATCTTTAAGGGCCCGCTCGAAGCGCAAGAAAAAGACCCAGCGTCGACGCCTGAAGCCGCTCTGCACCACCACCAGTAAGGCACCCGTAACGGAGTCAGTCTGTGCGCTCGAGTTCGCGGAAGGTGCTCCCCAACGACAGCGCGTCATCGAGGTTGCGAGTCCGCCTTGCGACGCCGATTCGCTCACTCTGCACCCAGGTCTCTCCTAGAAGAACTTCCTGCGCGGCCTGAAGGCGGTCGCCATCGAACAAGTGTGTCTGATCACTGACGCTGACTCGACGGTTCATGGAGTGAACGTGGTCAATGTCGATGACACGTCTCCACGTCCGCGAGTAGGCGGATGTCTTCCCCGATAAAATCCCCGCTGAACTGCCCGCAGACCGAGTGCGTCACGAGATCGATCTCGCGCCTGGTACCAAGTACTGTGTGACGCAGCAGTGGCCGCTACCGCGAGACCAAGTCAAAGCCATCGATGAATTATTCGAGAGCCGTCGCAAGGCGGGTCACGTACGCGAAAGCATCTCGCCACACTCGAGTCCAACTTTCCGTGTCAAGAAGGCCACAGGAGGGTGGCGCATTGTTCGCGTGTTCAACAAGCTGCACGAAGCGACCATTTCGGCGCAGACCCCTATCCCACGCAAGGACATGGTACTGGATTCCATGGCATACAGCGCCATCGACTTGACAGCCGACTTCTACCAAATCGTGATGAGAGCGTGCGCCATACTTCTCACGGCTGTCACCACTCCGAGTGGCATACTCTGGGAGTGGGTCGTCATGCCGCAGGGTGTGAAGAACGGCCCGGCCATCTTCAATCGCATGGTCTCCCATGTGCTGCGCCCACTTCGAGACTTCGCAACGAGCTATTTCGATGACATATTCGTGCACAGCCGCTCTGAGGGTGATCTCAGCGCTGTAGAAGTCCATTTACGGCACTTGAGACAAGTCTTCCAAGTCATGAGAGAGAACAAGCTCTACGCGAACTTGAAGAAGTGTGTCTTCTGATCGCCGGGGATTCCGGTGTTGGGTTGCTATGTGATCAAGGCTGGAGTCCGTGCTGACCCCTAGAAGATTGCGTCAATTTGTTCATGGTCGACTCCTACGAACCCCACTAAGCTACGCCAGTGGTTGGGCATGGTAAACTACCTGCATAAGTTCACGAAGGAGTAGCCAAGCTGATCCAGCCGCTGCCGTCGCTGCTGAAGATGGACACCACGTGGGCGTGCCGGTCAGAGCATCAAGATGCCTTCGACTTGGCGAAGAAGAGCCTAACGTCCGCACCCGTCTTGACGCTCACGGACGAAACGAAGCCGTTCCACGTCATATGCGACGCGAGCGACATTGCCATCGGGTGTGCCCTGATGCAGTTCGACGATGAGGGCTCGTCAGCTACCAGTCCCGCCAGATGAAGCCAGCGGAGAGGAATTACCTAGTGCACGACAAGGAGCTCCTCGCCATGCGCTACGCTCTGGTCAAGTTCAAGGTATATCTGCTGGTAGAGCAGACGTTTGCTGTCTACACCGATCACGGATCGCTGCGAACCGCGATGAAGACCTCTCATTTGTCCCAGCGCATGGCGCGCTAGCTGTCGTCCTTCTCCGAGTACAACCTCGTGGTGCATTACAAGCCCGGCAAGAACAACGTCCACGCCGACGCGCGATCTCAGTGCTTAGACTACGATCTGCGCTAAGCTCTGGGCGTTAGGCGGCTGACGAAGATGGCGACGGCTTTTGCGCGACGTGCGTGGCATCAGGTCTAATCCTGACGAGTGTCGCTCCCAAGATGTCGCTACGTGTGAAGGTCGTAGCTGCATACGAGCTCGACGAACTATACGCCAGCACCCTGGCGCACTTCCGCTCTCCCAGCGATGCAATACTGGCAGCTCTGTCGCGCTCCATGCGCAGTCACATCGAGCGCTACCATCTCGATCACTCCTTGCTGACTTACGCCATCGACCGCTTCGATGCTCCAAGAGTGGGTGTGCCGAACGACGAGGACCTCCGCGCCCGGATCATCCACGATTTTCATGACTCCCCGACTGGAGGCCACATAGGACGCGAAAAG
Source organism: Phytophthora podocarpi (assembly GCA_001314375.1). Taxonomy (NCBI): domain Eukaryota; phylum Oomycota; class Peronosporomycetes; order Peronosporales; family Peronosporaceae; genus Phytophthora; species Phytophthora podocarpi. The sequence goes on along the minus strand of LGSN01000836.1, from coordinate 25,222 downwards.
ACTTTCGCGGCGATAACACGATATTTCTTCTGGCCACACCTCTACAAGTGGGTGCGCAAGTGGGTATGCACTTGCGAGATCTGTCAGCGCGTGAAGCCTTCCCCTTCGTCACAAGCTCCCCTGCGTCCACTTCCGATCGCCACGGGAGCCTGGAGTTCGGTGTCCATGGACTTCATCTTCGGGCTGCCACCCGATGCAAACGGTCGAAACAGTGTGCTCGCGTTCGTAGACAGATTCAGCACGATAATCCACCTCGTGCATGTATCTGCCTTGGTCTCCGCGGAAGAGTCCGCGGCACGCCGTCTTCCGCCATCACGGTCTCCCTGAGTCCACCGTCTTCGATCGCGACCCGCGGTTCACGTCCGCGTTCTGGTCCAAGTTATTCGAACTTCTGGGCACAAAGCTTCTGATGTCTACTGCGGCACATCCGGAGACATATGGACAAACTGAACGCGTCAACGGTGTCCTCGAAGACGTGCTCCGAAGTGACGCGACGTCGTTTACGAGCGGGAGTTAATTTCCGCCCCTTGCCGAGTTCGCCGTGAACAACGCCGAACACGCATCGACGGGGATGACTCCATTCTTCGTGAACTCCGCGCGACACCCCCGCGTCCCAGTAATGTTTGCCGTGAGCCACCCCACGGAACTCCGTGACTTCACCCTTGGTGGGGGAGGAGTAGCTTCTGCACGAGTAACGCCGGACAAGACGCCAACTGTATCTTCGAGTGAAGCCAGTGCTAATGCCGTGACACGAGCTCATGCAAAGAAGATCTTCGTTGCGCCGCGCAGCGCCGCGCAGCGCAGCGTCTCCTCTCGCTGAATGGACGGAACGAACGCTAATTGACCCCAGCGTCACCCCCATATCGCGTCAGCGCGATATGCCTCTCGCCAACTACGCACCAAAGCCGTTGGCGCATCCGGCCGATCACTCGGCGGTGTCAGCGTTCAACCTGCAGCCACAGGCCATCTCGCGCTTTGTGCGCGGCGCACTGCAAGCCGCAGTGGACAAACAGAAGGAAAACGCAGACAAGCATGGCCGCAAGAACACTGATTCATTTCGCACGGGAGATCGTGTGTTGCTATCTACCGAAGGCATCCGATCCTCAGTTGTGACTAACCTAGGTGCGGACAAACTTGCGCCACGCTACATCGGCCCGTTTAAGATCACCAAGGTCATCGGCGACGTGTACAAGCTAGACATTCCGTCATCCCTGCGACCCCACACGTCGGGCGCCTTAAGTGCTACCGCCCCGCTGAGATTCCAGACTCCGGTCGCCAGGCACCTCTGTCGAAACATGCGTCGAACTCCCCTCACGACGAGCACGTCGTGCCATCGCGCCGTCTGAACCAGGTGCCCGCCCACGCGGTCGTTCCCCGGCCTGAGCAGAACCGAAGACACGCGTCTCCAAAGTCCGCCGCCGCGACAAGAGTTTGTGGTGTAGTGGCTCGCCAGAATTCTGGCGACGCCAGTTGAAGTGCGTGGATGCGCCAGACGCCATGATCGAAGCCTCGGTCATATGATCGGAAGTGACCACGATGTGTGATTGGTCAAGTCGGGTCACTAACGGGGGCTCGTTGGAGGTATTTACGAACATGGAGTCATTGGTCCAAGGGAGTCAGTATTACGAAGACTCGTCGGGATTGGATCCCAAACTAGGGTTCGCGAGGAACCCAAATTTTCTAATATTGGGTTCCTGGGTGGTTTCGGAACCCAACGGTATCTTCGGATAAGGAGTGGTGATTCACGGTACGAACCCTCGTTGCGACCATACAGAAGCTCGGCGACTCTTCAAGGATCATGGAACATGGATACAAAGTAAGTTTGCATTCAGGAGATCCGTAACGGATCATAGTTCACTTGATATTTGTATACTTGATCAGGAATTAAATATTTAGGACATAAGCCCGAAAGGGCAACACAAAACAGAACAGATTTTCTTCTCAAGCGCACGAGTTACGTCCGGCTTCAAGGTAAGCATCTGGATAAGCTTGTTTGGGTGGATTATGCCTGTCGGTGGGCTTGAAGCTTACTAGCGAGGGTTCATTTGGCAAGGCCAAGAAATTGTGTGGCCGATTACACCGGGAGGTTTACGTGACGGCAACTGTTTGGCCTATTTGCACGTGTGAGGAGTGCGTATTGCCTCCTATATATCTTCCAGCCGAGGTTAATCCTCGGCGCCCTCGTATAAGCCTTAATCAGGCCTAGTACCCTTTAGCTGTTGGGACTACGAGGATTCAAGTGAGTGTGTACACCTGCTAACTTTGCTCGTACTAGTAGGGTGTGGGTGTATTACTGGTTGGCCAATACAAGTGAGATCACAGAGGTTCAGTCTGTCCCGGTGCAATGGCAGAATCTGGGTCTTCAGAAACAAGGCAAACAGGGAAACGTGCAAACACGTCAGTGAAAGAGGGTCCTGACGTGGCCGAAAGCGTAACCAGAACACTTTAAAAAGGAGAATATTAGCCTCAATGTTCTGTGTGAAAACCCTATGGTCTACAAGTCCTGCCTGCTGTTCTCGGAACTGATGAGATCCACGTGGGCGGCAAGAACTTCGCGACGCGAAGCATGTTGCTAGACTGCGGAGCGACCACGATCTACGTATCGAGCCGCTGATTTAAGAGCACGAGCTCCCGACGACAAAGTTCAGCGACAAGGACATTCGTGTCAAGCTTAGAGACAACCAAAACGTTGAGATGGGGGCTGGAAATTCTTCCTCTCGAGATCCACGTATCGGGGCTAGATGAGGCGTACAAATGTGTTGTCGTAGTCTATGCGATACCCCCACGAATTCGATTGCATCATTGGAATACCGTTTTTCGAGGACATGTAACCCCATATTGACTGGAGAGATCGACGAATTGAAGTAACAAGAGTGAAGACTCTGCGCTGGGACAGAACAGGCGAGACCAGTAGACCGATCGAGGAAGGCGGACCGGTGATTGCCTCCGGGTTTCGGAGATTTGTCGAGGGGAAGGCCCGTCGGCGAAAAGACCCGATTCATGTCGAGGCGCCGCGCTGAAAACGAATGTGAAGTCCGTGGTCGGACCTGCTTGTGATACAGCGCAGATGATGAGCCCAAGTGTTGTTCGAGAACAACAGGAAGACGCGCCAGCCGGCGAGGGTTCGGTGGTGGATGGTGGCGATAAGTCACCGAAGCGCGTGGGTACTGCAAGAGAGGCTGGTGATTGTGGAAAAGATGTTCACGATGGGTGTCGTTGATGACGCTGGTGTGCAGACCAAGTACATCACGCGAAAAAAACTGCAAAAGCTCCTGAGAATCAAGACCAAGTCGAGTGAAGAACCCGACTTCCTGTTGGTTCTGTCGAATGAGACGATCAAGCAAGTTGCTCTTTCATTGCAACTGCGAGATCAACCCGACAGCGTCGGAAGCGTGAAGGCACAGTGGTACCTGGAAACGGACTGGGACAGCTTCCGAGCCAATCCGGCATTCCAACTACTGACAGAGTACAAGGACAGTTTGTTCCGTCCTGAACTCCCTGAAGTCTTGTCGGAGAAGCGCGACATCGAACACCGGATCGATGTGAAGGATCCAAACCTTGCGATGTATCGGCAGCAGTGGCGCCAGTCACCAGAACAACAGCGCGAAATTGTGCGCTGGGTTGAAGACATGGTAAGGAAGAAGCTAATTCGACCGAGCATCAGTCCTCATGCTGCCCCAACGTTCTGCAACTGAAAACCTGTCGGATGGTGGATCGTACAGGACTACCAGTACTTAAACTCGAACACAGTGCGCCAGAGCATTCCGATGACACAGAAGGAAGACATTCTGAACGCAATGCCAGGCACCTACTGGTTTTCAACGATGGATATGATGTCCGCGTACTACCAGGTGCGTATGCGCGAGAAGCCATCAAGTACACGGCATTCCAGTCACCCAATGGGCTCTGGGAGTACTTGGTACTACCCATGGAGGTCCCCAACGCTCCAGCGACGATGCATCGGCTGACGTCAAAGCACTTTCGTGGCTTGGAGAACACGAAGTCATTCTATGACGACATCTACGTCTTTACGAAGTCCCGTGACATTGACGATCACCTTGGAGCACTGCGCAGGACCTTGAATATCTTGCGCGACAACACGTTGTACGTCAAACTTTCCAAGAGTGTCTTCTGTGCGGATGAAATTCCATGCTTGGGCGACTTCGTCAGACGTAACGGTGTACGTATGGATCCCGATAAAGTCCAGACAATCAAAGATTGGCCGGTGCCTCGAACACAAGAAGAACTTCATAGCTTCCTGGGTTTGTCCGGCTACGTTCAGCGCTTTTGCCCGGGGTACGCATCGCTTACCGCTACCATGTTTGCTCTCCTGAAGAAGCAAAACAAGCGCAACACGAAGATCCACTTAAACGACGAGCAGTTGAAAAACTTCAAGGAGCTGAAGCGGAGGTTGTGCAATCCACCGGTGCTGCACCTTCCGGACTTCAGCCAGTCCATGCATCTGCGTACGGATGCGAGCAAGTTCGCTGTCGGTGGAGTACTGGTCCAGGTTGTCGACGGGGTTGAACGTCCCATCGCGTATACCAGTCGGAAGATGAAATCCGCGGAGCTCAACTACCCAACGCAACAGCAGGAGCTGTTAGAGATCGTTCACGCACTTGCGGCTTTTTGGATCTACTCCTTGGACAAACCACTGATTGTGGAAACCGACCACAAGAGTCTCGAGGGACTGTTCACGCAAAAGATAGCCAACTGTCGACTTACACGCTGGTACGATGTCTTTGCGGAGTACCAACCAACGTTCTCGTATCTTCCCGGTGCGAAGAAGGGTATTGCCGATGCGGTGAGCAGAAGGCCCGACTTGCAACCGGAGACGAAGTTCTTTCACGACTTGAGCGTGACTAGCTGTGATGACACGTCCTTCCACTTGGGGCAATCAGCGAAGTAACCAGCAATTCCGAGTTGGTTACGAGTATCAAGAAGGCGTACACGAAAGATCGCGAAGTGCAAGCAATATTGGCGGCAATCAAGCGTCGTACAGCCGACCTGAGACCCAAGCGTGAACGCCAACATCAGAAGAAGTATAGATGCTATTCCGAAGCAAACGGCTTGCTCTGGTATCAAACCCCAGCGGACGATGTACCACGCATTGTCGTGCCCAACGACATGAAGTTGCGGCAGACAATCATCAGCAAGAGCCATGACTCCAACTACAGCGGTCATCCTGGTGCTGAACGTACGTACTTGACGCTTGTGCGCCGTTGGCACTGGTCCAAGATGCTGAAGTCTATCCAAAAGTTCATCGCTGACTGTGAACCATGTCGGAGGAACAAGCCTCGGTTAACAAAACCGCCTGGTTTGCTCGATCCCCTGAGCATCCCAGACGAACGGTGGCGATCAATCTCCATGGATTTCATCACCGATCTACCACGAACCAAGAACGAAGTTGATTCCATTTGGGTTGTCGTCGACCGATTGACGAAACGGTGCCACTTCATACCCACTACCAAGACGGTGACTGCTGAAGGTGTTGCTCGACTCTTCATCGACCACATCTGGAGGTTACACGGCATGCCGACGAATATCGTCTCCAACCGCGACCGGAAGTTCGTGTCCGCTTTCTAGCAGCACGTCTTTAAGTCCATCGGGACGAAACTAAGCATGGCTGTAGCACACCGTACACAAGGAGACGGCCAGACGGAGCGCATGAACCACACGCTGGAGGAGTATCTCCGCTGCTTCGTTGGCCCATTGCAGGACGACTCGGATGTTCATCTTGCTGTGGTGTAGGGAAATTCAAGTTCGGGACTGTGACTAAACCAGGACCGCCTAAGTTAGGCTCAGCCGAGCCTTAGGACCGGTGACCTACGGTACTGCTAGTAGCCGAGTCTTAGGATCAGTGGTCTACGGTACTACTAATCGCCGAGTCCAAGAGTCGCCGAGCTGAAGAGTCGGCATACGAGCTCGGCGTAGAGCTGCAGGAGTTGCGAAACCACTCCCATTTCATTTGATATTTGTAAAGGAATCTAGAAGATCGTTTAGGAAGAGCTCAAAGGGGCTCTTGGAAGATATAAAGATAACAGAGCAGAATTTTCTAAGTCCAAGAAAGTGTACACTATCCGGTAAGTCCCTGCACGGGCTGGATTATGTCTGCCGTCAGCACCCGAGAAGCATAGCTTGTAGGGTATTGACTGGTAGCGCCAAGAGATTAAGGTTGGCCCGGGAGGGTGTGTCTCGCTCCGCGCGAAAGGAACAAGCCTCGCCGAGTTCGGCGAGTCGGTACGCCTGAGAAGCCAGGATGCCGTAACACTTCTAGCCGAGTTTCTTTTGCCTCGGCGACCCGTAAAAGCGCNCACGGGAGAACGAAGAACGGAGCTAGCCGAGTTCGGCTAGGCTCTGGAAGTGGCTGACTTGGTTGGTTGGTACTCGGCGAGAGTGAGACACAGCCTGTCCCGGCTGGGCCAAATCGCTAGGGTACCATACCCTTGCGCTGGCCTAACAACGCCGACCTAACTCGGCGATTGCTGTGGAGTGTAAGGAAGACTCCACATCTGACAGATTTGTGTGTTCTGCTATACCACATTGCCAATGCTGAGTTTGCTGTCAATTCAACCGTCAATTCTATCACGAAGCTTGCTCCGTTCGAAGCTGACCTCGGATACATCCCGCTGAACCCACTTCAACTTGCGGCTGAACAGCTCGAGAATGTACCCAAGCGTCGACGTGGTACAGCGTTCCACGAGCACCAGGCCGCAGTTCTCCTGAGCTGTCGTGAGGCATTAGCACAGGCACAAGAGCGGATGCTCGATGTCTACGATCAAAATCGAGTGGAGCAGTCCTTCGAAGTTGGCGACCGTGTACACAACATCTGGACCTAAAGCACTCCGGTTTGCCCAAATCAACCAAGTTCGGCCCTAAGTGGATTGGGCCATACACGGTTGTGCGCAAGGTACACAACCATACTTACGAGCTCAACATCCAAACAGGCAACAAACTTCACCCAGTCTTCAACACCAGTTCGTTGAAGCCCTACAAGGAATCAACTCGCTTGTCGTGGTCAAATGATGTTATTCTCGCGGACGGAAGCGTCGGCCAACTAGTCAAACGCTTGCGCGGGAAACGTCGTCGCAAGCGCCATACGCAATTTCTTGTGGAGTGGGTGGGCGAAGAGAAGCCCACATGGAATTCAGTGGAGAACTTGGGGCAAATTCCTGACCTGATCGCGGAGTTTGAGGCAAAGCGGAGGAAGAAACGAAGAAGGAAATGAGGCAAGCTTAAGGGGGCTCAAAGGCCTACATGTATTCCCGTATTACATCCCCTACAGTTGAATCTACTGCAACTTCATGCGCTTCTCCCGCTTTCGCTCAGTCTTCGACTTGCGCTTGCCCTTATCCTGGCTGCAGCTCGACCCGGCTCAACCACTTTACGTGTTCAATCCATTGGTAGTAACTGAGAGGAAGCACTTCCATCGGTGGATCTTTCCCAGTCGTGTACCCATCGAGGACGAGTAGTCGCTCATTTGGACCATGCGATACCACGACGAAACAGTGACCCACTCCATCCTGTCCAGCACTCACCAAGTACGCAACAGGAGACAGTCCTTGACAAATATCACGAAGAGTCTTGACGTTGGCACTGGACCTAGGCAGAAGATTGTGGAGCAGATGATCGTAGTTCAAAGGCACGATTTCTCGCTGAAGCTGTTTGAAGAACTCCATCGCATCTTCGCGCGAAACGCCGTACACAATAGCATCGGAGCGAGTATCCTCGAAAGCATCTCACATCTCCATGGTAACCAAATCCGGCTGACCAAGATAGTAGAGCGCAGAACGAAAAGCATCCATGAAGCAGGTGCCTCCTTCTGACGCTGAGTTGCGCTCTCTGAATCAACCCGTGAAGGGCCCTGCGTCTCCTGAGGCTTTCCACTCATCGACTTGCTTCATCATATCTCTCGTTGAAGGATTATCCAGCTGCTCCATCCATACCCAGCTTAACTGCAATGTACGGCCTTTCCGGTGCACCAGATAACAGCGATGTGGAGCCTCGCCCTGAACATCCAGCAGGCGTACGATACTAGCCGTGTCATCGTAGTCCCAAGCCACGTTAGGATCGCAATGGTTCATATGGCGCGTAGATGGGTGTCTAGCAGGCGGCTCAGGAAGTGGTGGATGCCAGCTCGAAGTTTCGTCACCACAACGCAATCGAGAGCTCTTCATTCGACCACCACTTCCCTCATCATCACTGACATCGAAAAGACCCATGCTCGGATCTGCAGCAGCTTCCACCGAAGCGTCAGGTTGAGGCGCAGGCACGGACGTGTCCTCGTCAGTTGAATCGGCCCCCATCTCATCGCTATACGATCCTTCCAGGAGAAAGGCGTCCATCAACTCTTAGAGCTTCTTTTTGATGCGCGCGGGGCTATTTGGCAAAGGCGCAGCAGAAGCAGCAACCCGAGATGATGTAGCTGAAGGCGCAGCAGGTGCTGCAGTACGAGACGACGCAGTCGAAGGTGTAGCAGGTGCTGCTGTACGAGGCGACAGGGCCGGAGCCGCAGCAGAACCCCCAACGCAGGCGTAGCTACCGTTGGAGCCGAGGCGGCAGCCGTTGGCGCGGCAGGCGGACTACTATTTGACGCCACAACACTCGATCTCACCGAGGACGAGGTATCGGGCGAGCTGCGCGAAGCGGAGCGATCTTGCGGGCTCTTACGCGGAGGGCTGGGCCCCAGTCGAGTATGCGGTCCAGTAGCGCGTCATCGGAAGCACAGAGATCCTCGGACACTGCGGACGAGTCATCAAGCGGCTCAGAGGTCGGACTACCAACAGGCGTCATCGCCGCGGGCGAGGCGGCACGGGAGGACATGCTGGCAGCAGAAGCGACCGCGGCAGAAACACCCAGCACAAGCGGAACCTATCCAAGTCTTAGACAACCAGGCCAAGGCGGACCAAGGCGAAGGTGACGAGGGGTCGGACGAATTCCAGCGCCGGGAGACCTCTGGGTTTCGTTGCTTTTTCGGGAATGATTGGTCGCGATTTCAAGGGAAGGGTGAGTGTATGTGATTGGTAGAAATATCATATTAATAACCAATAGGGTAGCAATAGGCAGTACTGTTGCATACTGATTAATACGCGTGTGTTGGACGGTAGAGTTGGATCTGGCTCTACCGGCCGCACACGGGGGAAGGTCCGCTTACTTCTTTCCGCTCCCCCAACCCAGCACGCGTTCGTCCTTCTTTCGGTTTAATATACAGGGCTGCTTGACTGTCATGCGTGCGACTACGAGCTGCCGGAGGAGGAGGACCGAATCACGGACGAGTTGGCGGCGATGAGGGACCGCTTACATGAGAAGGACCCGCTGTCGTTGGAGGAGCTGTTGAACCCACCCGACGACCATGTTGTTGTAGAAGAACCTACAGACGAAAACTTTTGCAGCATGGTGAGTGTGTTGGAGCCCAACGCCAAAGAGCGTCAGGAGCGCCTCCAATGGATGGCAAAGCTGTTCATCAATACTGGTTCAAAGGGTGTACCATCAAGAACACTGACTGGACTTCGAACGATGCAGAGTGCTTTCAGGGAAGAGCTAGGCAGGAAGCGATGGCGAAAACAGCAGATCTCATTGTTGACGTTCTTCAGGCACTGGACAGAATAGTCACAGTCTACATTTAACCACCTCTAAGTAGTGATAACAGCGCTTTTCGTATCACTATTCAGTAACTGGAGGATAGAGGTCAGTTTGACTTGGTCTAGTATATCGAGCGTCAACGGGAGACCCCTCTAACAAGTTTATCTAGAGGGTATCACTAATTGGGATATCACTGTTGAGAGGACCGTCTGTAGCAAAATTCTCTCTCTCCCATTTCTCATGGAATTCGGTACTTAATAGGTTAAGAGAACTTTGGGTTTTGAAATTTTGCTTGTGGGTATATTTTGCTTTGGAATAGGAAACTCCGACGAAACAGCAAAAAACTAAGTATAGATCAATTACCGCTTTATTCCAAAATCATACATACTCCTTTGGAAAAACAACAATGGAAATTATTTCAGCGGAACATCCCATGAAAGATTCAAATTCTGATCATATTCACATTCCAAAAGTCGCATCATCCCAGAAACTACTACCTCCATATTGAAAAAGAAAAATCTGGGAAAACTCCGTAAAAAAACGGATAAAGTTAGGTTCCTCTGCAATCGATTTTTGAATCGAGGGATCAGAATTTGAATCTTTCATGGGATGTTCCGCTGAAATAATTTCCATTGTTGTTTTTCCAAAGGAGTATGTATGATTTTGGAATAAAGCGGTAATTGATCTATACTTAGTTTTTTGCTGTTTCGTCGGAGTTTCCTATTCCAAAGCAAAATATACCCACAAGCAAAATTTCAAAACCCAAAGTTCTCTTAACCTATTAAGTACCGAACTCCCGTTCACATGGATTGCAAACTACACCAATTATATGTTCACGTAAATAATGCATAACGTTATCTAGGAAAGGTTTAGAGCACTCCTTAGGACGTATTTGAAGGTATTCTGTTTCATAGGATTAGAAGTGCTACTAGGTAGTAATTGATAGAAGCAGGAACATTTGTTAAGCCTTCTTGGACACTTTAGAAACGACATTAGCATTAGAGAACTTTAATTTGTGGAATATCTTTCTTTGGAATTAGGAAAATCCGCTAAAATCCGCAAAGTCCTGGGTATAAATTACGGATAAATTACCGCTATTTTTCACATTGTGATTTCTTCGAAATAACAACAGGGTCGTTGGTCGAGTGGAGGAGTTCGGTAATTTATGCTGGTCATTTTCATATTCCAATAGTTGCGCTATTCCAGAAACTAAAGCTCTCTATTGACTCCTGTATTGCTGAGCACGAACGCCCCTGGGGGCTTTAAGCTCGGAAATTTCACATAGACAATTCAAAAATAGTCGCCGTCAAAGATATGGCATTTACTAAATTTAATTTTCATTTAATAAAGTCTACTGCAAAGGTTAATACATTACACTCTTATCGGCTTAATTAATGTACTGACTTTGGCGTGTCAGCTCCTATGCCAGACTCTGGGTTGATCAGCTGCACCAAGTCCGACATTGAAATGGACGGGTATCGCACAGCCGAGCCCAGCGGTGAAAACGCAGGCTGGTCCCACTGCTATCTAACGTCAAACGCCGACTCGTACTCCTGCACACTGCTTGTCGCTGCTTTTGGTTGTGCTTGGCTATTGTGGCAGAGTACTGCTTTTGTGCGAACGACATACACGCCTGGCACATTGCAACTGCCACATCCAGTAGCTTCACGCTGTGCTCATTGGGAATGTTGCATGTCTTCATCACTTTGCAGCTCGAACACAGCGGCGTTGCACAAAGTGCACAAGTGCTGTCGTCGCTGAAGTGGATACTGCGACGTCGAGAGAGAAGACTTCTCTTCTTGAAGCAATTGTTGCAGTGGCTTGACTCGATTGTCCAGTCGTTGTGTGCTGCTTGCTCTCGTCGCTTAACGCTTTTGTTGTCGATACACCACTGCAGCTTTTTCGTCTCGGATAAGTATGGCGCGTTCCAGAAACCTAAAATTGATTCCCACATCGCAGCGATAATCATTTTGTCCAGGATACGACCTTGAGCCTCCACGTACATCTGGATGTACACGTCCAAGGTGCCATTCTCTCGTTGTCTGTAGATGACGCCGTACATGAGCTTGCCTCGCACCATCGGGTTCAGAAGTGCTGGGCACTGTGGAAGATCAATCGACTGGACAACCTCGTACCCAATGCGTTCTCCATTAGGACGACTCACAACACCAGTCGCAGTCACGATGATAAAGTCTCGTGGGCGATCTATCATGCTGAGTGGCCAACTCTGCTCACCAACCATCCACGTGATCCCCATGAACTGGAATGGATCGGTCTCTGTCGGCCCTGCCAGTTGTGCTAAGACGGCACCGTCCAGAGGCTGCTTCCCAAGAGTCTCGGACCGAACTTGCATGGCAAGGAAGTCGGGTGTCTCCAGCCCAAACATGACTTCGTCCAGATTGCTGTCGATTGTCCCCACTGCCAGCAAGACGCACGGGTTGTCCCAATTGTCACCGGGGAGATGAAGGTCCCGTGGCGTGTTACTCGTGCGCTCAGAACACAGCGAGGCGTTCGTCTGCGTCCTGAGCTGCTTCCACCGCGTGCTGTCGAGGTTCGCGTGGTGTCTTGGTGAGCCTGAAAGGGGGTCTCTGCTAGCGTCTCGCTCGTCGAAACTGCGCAATGTGCGATCCAGCAACTAGAACGTGAGGTCTTGGCAGTGCTGCTGCTGGTCGAGCGTCAGATCTAGTGGCGCGAAAGGACTTCTCTTCGGCCGTCGATAGTCATTGTTGCGTGGTCTCAATAATAGCTGGTCGATTGGATTGTAAGTGGACTCACACCACGAGCGTTCGTGGCTCGCATCTCGCTCGCCGTCATCCTTTGAAACTTGGCACGTGATAGGCCACCGGAAAGCAGTCTTCATGACTGTGCCGGGATAGATGCTACAGCTCAAGGACGTTCGATTGCAGCACTTGTGGGGTGAGAAATACGCCGCGGAGACTCGTCTGGACTCGAGTCTCGAGGGAACGGAGCACATCAGCGTTCGGCGCAGGCAGATGCCGACAGTCGTGCGTCAAGAAAGTCATGACCAGCAAGTCTTCAAGACGCCCAAGTTCGTGTCGTGTATTTGAAGGATGTTGCAGCTTGTTCACTCGGCGGCGAGGAGCGCTGCGCGTGATCGATGTTCACGCAGGGAGAACCTTCCCGCTGGGCCGGTACAGTATATTGTTCAGTGCCCTCTAAGCCACGACTGACGATGCCAGCAAAGCGCCAAAGGCGCAGCTTCACTAACTGGTACTATAATAGTCCAGAGCATTCGTGGACGTACATGTAAACGCATTGCTCGTGCCGCCTGCCGGAACTGCCGACACGGAGTTCTTGTACCCGAGTTGACCACTTCAATCGCGGTCCACAACAACGCGTGACTCGTTCGAGCCTCTACAGTTCACGGTTGACTGTCGTTGCAGCAGCTCCGGTTGAAGACGTCTATAGAGCCTGATGCTCCACGCAGGACGTTGTCGGACATCCCACGACGGATGCGCCCCATATCTAGAGTCATCAATCCCTCACCCTCCTTTTCAACTTTACCTGCTATCCTACATATTCCGTCATGCATGTGTGACATCATTTACTACAGGTGCCCTTCACTGCACTGGTAAATGCAGTATTACCCTCTCTATAACTATACCTTATATACATCGTACGCGGGCCAGCGTCTCGTTCGACGGAGCACATGCGCCATTGCTCGCCACCTTCTCCATGGAAGCCCGCGTTCTCTGCGCGACACCGCCCAGACCCCTTAGCTGAGTGCATCGGTGCTCTCAGACCTGAATTTGCGGCTTTCTCGAGCGATGGTGGCGATCCCCGTGCAGCCGCCGCGCCAGGCCGCGGACCTGTTGGAAGAAGACCAGCTCAAGTTCCAGGAGATGGCCATGCAGCTGCTGGACCGCACGCTGCGAGACATGGACGAGCACGACGTGGAACCTCGTTCGCACGACAAGCAGGACCCGCGTCTGTGGAAGAAGATCCATCACAAAGACCACTTCACCACCTACACGCGCTGCGACGACGCGCCCGAAGCGGCCTACGTGGCGGCGGACGGCTGCCGCAGCACCACGTCGAGGCCGTCCAAGGACGTGGTGCTCGGCATGGGCTTCGTGCAGTGTCCCCTCAGCGAGTTGATGTTCGGCGTCTTCATGGGCAACAGCCAGGCCATGGCGCTCAAGTCCGCCGTCGTGGACAAGAACATCGGCAACGGAGCTGTGCTGCTGCAGCTCATGGGGCCGACGGAAGAGGATCCGTTCCGGTTCCTCGCACTCAAGTGGATCGAGGTGCGGTCGCCGCGCGGAGTGTCCGGCAAGCTCGTGGCGCCTAGAGAAGTGATGTTTCTAGGGGGCACAGGCACCATGAGACGGCGCGACACGGGCGAGTTCATCGGCTACGAGGTGCACCACTCGATTGACCACCCGGCGTTTCCTCCAGTGGACGGACTGCGGCGCACGCGCATCGTCATCGGCTCCATCTACCGCGAACGACCCAACGGAACGGTCGACTTGTTCATCAAGAGCTACAGCATGGAGGCCGACATGGGCAGCATCCTCGGCCCCTTGGCTATGGCCCACGCAGCCAAGTGCATCGAGCAGGTCTGGACCGTCCCGGACTTCGCCTACGCCAAGAAGCTGCGGTGGTGCATCGACCACCGCGTGCACAGCAACAACACCAAGGCCATCCACGCGAAACTGGCCAAGCGCTGCGCCTCGTGCAACAAGACCGTGGCCAAGATCTGGAAGTCCAGAGCCGCGCACAGGGTCTGCAATCTGTGCAAGGCCCCGCTGTGCTCCAACTGCCGCGTCAAGAAGGATCTGTACGAGGTCGACCCGTACTTCCGAGCGCGCAAGTTCCCAGTGAGGATCTGCCCTCCCTGTCGCGAGTTCGTGAGGCTGCTGGACGCCAAGGAGATCCAGAGACAGGAGATGCTGCGTCCGCAACGCGCCGAGGTCTTCAACCCGTTGACGCCCAGCACACTGGAGGTGCTGGCACGCAACTTCTCGCTGGACAATAGCTTCTCCACAGCTTCAGTGGCGAGTCTGTGTATGCTGGACTCGCCTCGTGTGCGCTCCGACAGCGTCATGACCGACTTGCTGCATTGAGGTGAGACTCGTGAGGAGACAAGTGTAAGTACGTGAAAAAAAATTCGTTCAGGATTGTAATGCATGGTGTTCATCCTTTTTCGTTGGAGGCCTCTTACTGGGGTCTAAGCTTCTTCTTTATGTTGTCCGATGGCATCGAATTCGTCAATGGGGATGATTGTCTCCCGACGTCCCTGAAGGTTCGTGGATTTCTTGTTGGTGGTTCAACTAACGTTCATCCATTTCGCGGAGCTGTATTCAGGGACTCGGTGGTCTCGAGTGTGAGCTTGTAGATGGACTCGGCCACCATGCGCAGCTCCACCATTTGCGACCAGATTTGTTCGCGGTGCTCACGGTCCGACAGCACCACCTCGTCAGGCTCGAGGAGTTTACCTTGAGGCGCCTTGGCAAGTTCGACGCCTCGGAACGAGTCGACGGGCAGATCTGCAGTCGGTGACAGCACAGATAGTGAGTACTCTTCCTCCGCGGGTAGTGTCGTAGTGCTCGCATCTGTGTCAGTAGTCACGCCCGTGTTGGCGAAGCTCGTCGGACATTCATGAGAGCAATCAGTTGCAGTTTCCGTTGAGAACCAACCAGTCTGGACTTCGGCACGCGCGACGTCCACAGCTGCGAGGTGGTCGACTCGAAGCACACAGCGCTTGCAAATGAGCACGTCCTGCTGACGAAGCCACAGCTCGGAGTTCACTTCTTTCAGAGTGCGCGAAACTCGACAACGCGAACAAGTGTTCCGAGAGCACAGCACACAATAGATGGCACCACTAGCCAGCTTACCAAGTCGTTTGGTACACGTCCCGCAGCTAGATGAGGATTCAAGTGAGAGAGGTTCGGGCCGGCGAGGAGATCGATAAACACTTGAAGTGCCTATGTAGTCGTGATGACTCATGCTAGAACAGCTGATGCTGCTGCTGACGTGCGAACGTTGGCTCGAGCGACGATTTCTCTGTCTTCCTCGACCTCCGTCCGGTAACTGACGGAAGCACCACATGAGCTTCTTGAGGTTGGCGCACTCGACTGCGTTCCAGGAGCTCATGAACCCTGTTGATGCAGCCGTGAGGGCCACCGAATCCAGTAATTTGCCGTGCGCCTCCACATATCCCTTGACGTACACGTCGACCTTGGAGTGTCTGCTACCAAGACCTGCCGGTATTTCTCTGAAGATGGAGCAGCTCGAGATGCGACCGCGCGTTACGTCCACCCCAGACCGAGGTGTCATATCACGGTACTGCGGCGGGTCCACGGAGTGCAGAAGCTGGTAGCCGATGCGTTCTCCGTTCGGTCGCGTCGTGATTCCTGTAGCTTCGATGAACACCAAGTCTCGAGGCTGCACGATGCCTTGGAGTGCAGTCGGAGGGCCTTTCACAAACCATTTGACACCGAGGAATCGGAACGGGTCGGCGGCGCATGGAGCATCAATGCACGCTAGCACTGCTCCATTGATTAGTTTGTTCTTCACTACTGTAGCCTTCAGCAGCATGTTCTGTGCGTCGGGTGAGGCGACTCCGTACATGACGTCGTCCAATGTGCCTTCGACCCAGCCAGTGGCCACCAGCAGCTTGGGCTCCGTCCACTCGTTGCCCCGAAATGCCATGGACACTCGCTCCGCTATACTGGCCCGAGAGCTCGGAGTCGGATGGCGTTCCTTGTACACTGTGATGTGGTCTCTTCTCTTCACGGGCTTCCACCGACGCCGACTCATGCGTCTTTGTCTCGGGTCGGCCGAGTAGATGTCGTAGTCCCGTAAAGTGTTGGAGAGCAGTTGAGTCGCCAGCACTCGGTACTTGTCTCGCTGCTCCGTCGACAGCTCAGCGGGTGGCAGGACGTTGGTCGTCCAAGTCGTGGGGCTGAAGCCGTAACTTGCTTGTCGTGTCATCAGATTCTCCACTTGTGTGCAGGGCAGTGAAATGCAAAGTGATGAAGTGCAGGGGGCAGTGCATTCATTGCCAGACTGAGGTGCTAGGTAGCTGTCTAGACGCCTAAGCCCTAGTAGCAGAAGTACCAAGTCGAAACCGTGAAATCGAGTCCCGCTTGACCGGAGTGCCACCCTGAAATCTGAGATTTCTGCAGTGTTAGCTTATCTATAGTCCGATTTACTTGGTGCAGTAGTGTAGCGAAAGGGTGTCAATGTTTCACCAGCGCACTATTTAATTTGGACGGTGGCCTGTCCTGATTCCCGAGACGCTGACCCGTTCTGGAATGTACCATAGCCGTTCTTTAGCGGCGTGGCTACTTCCAGGCGATGATGGCAATCAGATTTTGAAGCCGCTACTCGCCACCGTCGGCGATCTTGCACCCGCGCGGCCTCGACACTAGCACCAGCCTGCCTCACGACGTCGTCTCACCCGGACGGTGCATGGTAGCCTTCGTCGACTCTTGTTCGACAATCGATCAAGTTGCTCGGGCTTCCCGGTATGATCTAAGCAACGTTCCCGTCTTGACACATGCAGCTGAACGGGTTGGGTATGGCAGGAGTGCGTCAAGTACTTTAGCGCACCTCAGCGCTGGCTGCTCGATCGAGTTGATTGGCCACACCCTGTTGACAGGTGTGGGTCCTGCTGCTGTCGAGTTGATGAAGCTAATGCTTTGCATTACTCCAGTTATCACGACGACTTCAACATGAGCACTTCATTTAACATATTTTATTTGCATAGTGTAGTGAGCGCTTCACGTGCGCTGCTGCTCGTACTTCTCTGTCGCGGTTCATCTCTCATACATCGAGATGAACTTGCTCGCGTTTTACTTTACTTCTGTGCGCTCGCTTTCCCCAGTGGACTGAAGCTCGGACCGCAGCACGACTCCGTCGTGTGCTTGGCGATCTGGTACGTGTTCTCCACAGCGAGCCGCAGCTCCGTCATTTGATTCCAGAGCTGCTGGCGCTGTTGTTGGCTGTCTGTGAACTCGGGTGTGCCGGCCCAGTCATCTTCGTCGTCTTCGTCTACGCGGGCGTGGTTCTCGCTTTCCTGGGTGGACGAGCCCCAGCTGTAAGTGAGCGGGTTGATCGGTGAGGTCGTGCACATTGAGTCGACCACTGTCGAACACTGCGAAAGCGTGCCCGACTGGCACTCGCTAAGCATCGTGGACTCGCCAAACATCACTGGCCTCGAGTCGGCGCTGGGCTGCTCACGCTTCTTGTGACGTCTGAACCAGCGAGGCTTGGTCGGGAGTACCGGCCGAGCACTAGATGCTTGACTTTGAACCTGCTGCTGCTGACGCTGGTGAATCCGTTGGCAATCCAGGAGACCCGCAGTAGCACCGGAGGACCCGCCGTTCGAGCGTTTACTTACATTTGGTCCACCAAAGGGAAAGAGCGATCCTGAAGTTGGGTTTGAACAGGCAGATCCACTCAATAGTGAAAGTGCTGCAGGCTTCGTAGCTTGAGCCTCGACAGATTGCGCCTGCTGCAGATGGTTGCTGGGACGCCAGCGGTAGCGGCCTCTGCAGATTTCCTGCTGTGCGATACTACGCACAGGCTCAAGACGCACTTTCGCCACGCACGAGCGGCAAATGACACTCTCTCGGCGTTCAAGCTTGAGTTCGCAGGTAGCGTAGGTCAATTTCTTAGTAACGCGGCACTTGGAGCACATCGGAATTTGACAGAGTGAGCACAGTCCAACACTGCTCACTTTCTTCAGCTTGCGGCCACAGGTGCCTCCGCAGAGGTCGTTGGGGCTGGCCAAAGTGAGGTTGCGCAAGTGTAAGCCACTAGGCCCATCGAAGCTGCTGCTAGCGTGCGATCGCACTGGAGTTCGCGCGTCGGGACCCCGGGCGCGTGTTGCGGCATCTTCCTTCCAGGTCACAAGGTGCGGGTTCTCAACGAACCACATGAGCTTCTTCACGTGGCCACATTCGACGGCGTTCCACGAGCTCAGAAACCCCGTCGACGCCGCCTTGAGCGCCACCGAGTCCAGCAGTTTGCCATGCTGCTCCACGTAGCCGCGAACGTACACGTCAACTCGCCGTCCGCCCTGCGTCTCCCTGAATATAGTGCAGCTAGAGGTCCTTCCGCGAGTCAGCGAGCGTCCAGGTAGCGCACCGTACCCTTCCAAGTCCACCGAGTGCGATAGTTGATATCCAATGCGATCGCCATTGGAGCGCGTCAGAACACCCGTCGACTCGACGAACACCAAGTCTCGAGGCTGTACGAAGCTGCGCAGGGTGGCGGGAGGTCCTTTCACAAACCACTTGATTCCGAGAAACCGGTAGGGATCATCGGGCGTTGGGCCGTCAATCTGCGCCAGCATAGCGCCATCCGCCAGCGAGCTCCGCACAATGGCAGCTTTGAGCAGCATGGACTTGGTGTCGGGCGTCACGACTCCGTACATTACGTCGTCGAGCGAACCGACGATGGAGCCGACGCCAACCAGCAGTTTGGGCACCTGCCACTCGTCGTCCGTCAGTCGCTGGTGCTCGGGCGTGTCGAAGCTCGTCCCTGTGATGATCTTGGACGGGTCGCGCTCCTTGAAGACCATGAGGTTGTCTCGGGTCTTGACTGCCTTCCAGCGTTTCTGCTTGCTCAGGTCCCGCTCAGATTCCGGCAGCTTCTCGAACGCGTTGACGTGCGTCAGCGTCTCGCGCACCAAACCGCGCGCCAAGTGGCGGAACTCCGACTCTTGCCGCGTCGTGAGCGTCAATGGGGGGAACACGTTCTTGCTCCATTTGCCCTTCATGGTGCAATTTGGACAATGAGCAGATACTGTATTCACTTGACTGAGTAAGAGTCAAGTGTGTTGCTACTAGCGCTGCTGCTGATAGTGAGGGCTTTCCACTCAGAAGAGGTCGAGGCCATTGTGGCAAGTGGCTGACCATTTCTGAGCAGTCCACACTTGTGCCAATCGCGTGTAAAATGGAAATTCTGCTAATACTGTCAGAATCGCTAGCACTGGTGTGATCGAATTGGCAAGGTAATCGATTACTTGAGTCGAATTTGTATGTTTGAACCTTGATAATGATGAATGCAGGAGCGACAAAATATCATTATAGGCGGGTATCAAAAGTGTCAGACGTGGCGGACTTCTTTCGAGTTCGGTTCAGGCGGCGCTCTGAAACGATTATGCTTGCTGTTGCCCATTCTTAGGCTCGTCTTGCCAAAGCTTCGTCTTGCTACCACCAAAATTCGCGTTGGCCCACTGCTGTTGCTCGGTTCAAAGACACATTGACTGTTGACCCGGAGGGATTTGGCGACAGCCCAGACCGCAACTTCCAGACGATCGAGTTGGCAATCTGTAACACGTTGAAGCGGTGAAGCTCCGCTATCACCTAAATGTTGCCGCATCCTCCGACTACACGCAACTGCTGGAGATGCGACACAGGGTCCTATTTCTCTTCCAGCACTTGACTCTGTTTGACACGCTTCGGATGCCATGACGGCTTCCTGCTTGCCAAGCCATCAATCAGTACCGTCGTAACCTGTGCAACCGCTTCAAGGCAGCAGCTCGAAGTCCGGCGGCGTGGTCAACGCGCTGACAAGCGGACTAAGAAACGGAATGTAGCGGAATTCGCTTTCGTGAGAGGGAACACGCACGTGCCACGCTGACCATAACGCCCTGACAACACTTCCTTTCATGATCGTGATCGCTTTCGAGTCGAGTGGATAGGCGACAGGATACGAGATTTCCATCTTAAGCTTATTCTGGCTTTGCGCTGTCGAGAAACCGTTGCATGACGATCTTACAGGGGCATATCCGGATATACCGATATTCAGTGTCCGCCGACAAGCTCGACACAGCAGCTTTCAGGTCACATGATCGCAAAGCGAGTTGTTAAGATACTGGATATGTACTGCGTGGGGCATTATTTTCGAGGCGGAACCGATTGTTTGAGCTATTGCTATTCATGGATTTCAGGTAGCAGCAGTACATGTCGCTTGGGACCATGAATTTCCTGTTTTTGAGAACCTTGACGCCCCAAGTTTGGCCCCAACTGGGCTCGGGCTGAGCCACTTGGCACGAACCGATTCGTCCTCGCTGCAGCCTCGTCTCCATTTCCCTTCCGTTCTCGACCAAATTCCGATGGTGGCACAAAGCATTTCGGGAAGCCATCAGCCAACAAACTCAACAGCGAAGCGAATCACGCACTTGCAGTCCAGAGTCTATCGAATAAAGTCTGTTCCTCTGGATGCGTAACCGATAGTTCGATTGCATTCGAATTGGTGACAGTACATGCACATGTACATGTGCCAACTTCGCGGATGAACACTCTAGATGCTTCTTCAATGAAGCGAAAACCAGCATCCACTGTGGTCGAGTTCGAAAATAAGTAATACTTCCTTCATCTTCAAAGCACCATCAGTGTGAAAGGTTGAGGACTTCACTGTGAATTAATAGAGATTCACGTTTCGGGAGTCGGTGCTCCTTCGTGTCCACCATGCTTCATTTTGCAGGGCTTTATCTGTCAGAGTGTTATTATTAATAATAATAATAACGGGGCCTTCATAATAACGGGGCAATCACTTCTCTGTTTTTAAGTCCATGGTAGTTCTTCGTTGAAACTCAATTCGTGGCCTCTGGTATGTGGTGCACACCAAACAAATCAATACCGGTATATGAGTCTACGTGAAACAAAATGACCCTTACAAGTTAAGTACGAAAGTGGATGTGGGCTCACCAATGGATAGGTGCGCGTCTCCTCTGTATTTAGAGGTGCTGGACGTTTCAAACGTCCCCATTCCCGCCAAAATATGCTCAACCGAAAAACACTTCTCCTTCAAAACAAAAAATAATGGCAAACCTTGGTAAGTTTTGGGTGCTGAATCCACTGGTAGCGTTGTTTTATCTATTTTCGGCCTCGTTTTACCGTTAAATAGAAACAATGAGCTCGGTGACCGGTCTTGTGTTGAGGGTATGAAACCTATTTTTTGTTTTACCCTTTCAATACCGTAAGTCAAAAGTGCCTAAATCCAGCAACAATTCAAAATGACCCTTACGTCCATGTTTCGCGCTGCTTCCAGGATCTTACGGCATCATGGTCTCCCTTTCGCTATGAGAATGTAACCCGATCCTTGCCTCCGCAACTTAACTCTTAAAGAGCTTGACAGTTGCCTTCTACACTCCGTAGCGCCGACATAATAAGTAAAGACGCAGCCGACCAGAAGGTAGCCGACGACTTCACGGACTACATCTTGAGTTCGGCAAGCGACGTCAATATGCTCGTTTTAGCTTAGCTTTAGTCATTGGAAAGTTCTGCAGTCCGGATTAGATGCCATCACACACCACGAAAGAACTGACACAAAGTGCCTCCGTTCGTTCGCTGGATTCCCCTCCGGGGTGAGCAGCGTCTCCTGTTTGGGTGTGGGAGGGTGTAATGGGGCCACCGTGATGCCTCGCCGTTGCGGGGAAATGGCGGATGAAAGAATAAGACTTCCCAGTGTAGGACACACAGCGATGGTGTGTCCCACATGGCTCTCGCCTAGGTACACTTCATGGTTAAGTACGTATGCTAAAACTAACCTATATCAGTAGGCTAGCTGGAGACCAANCTTTAACCTAGACGTTCGCAAGTCGTTCGGTACCCGGTACCTTATACGACAGTAAAGGCAGGGCCTTTACTATTTAAGACAACAGCGACGCCGGGCGTATGTTGTGTTTCGTACACTAACGCTTCCTCCTCGCTAAGGTGCGTGTGACCCCCGTCACACTACTCCCTAACACTCTCCACAATGCGTCGCATTCCGGATAAAACTGATGAATAGTGGTGAAACGACCCGACTCTAGTACATGGAAAGGCCACTATTCGATTCACCGTACACTCAAACCAAGTATCCTAGCTTTTCAGCAGGAATTGCCAAATTTTGACAAAGTGTTAAGAAGGGACGAAACAGCTTGTCTGACACATATGAGTGCTACCATTAAATTCACCGTATACTAAAATCAAACAAGCCAACTTTTCAGCTGGAACGGCCGTAATATTGACAAAGTGTCAAGAAGGGGCGTAGAGGCTCGTCTCTGTCACATAGGAGTGTCACAATTCGATTTTCGATATAATAAAACCAAGTATCCCAACTTTTCAGGTCCGTAGCTAATGTTAAACTGTACGCCCAAACTATCATATTAGAATTCCCAATATAACTATTTTAGGTGTTCAGGACCCCTCGACAGAGTGAAATCCGGGCCTTTGACACCTAAAATAAAGCCAAAATTTAATCATTTCACCACCAACTATAATTTTCACTCCAATTATACAACAAATTCCACACATCACATCAATAATTTTCCTTCCATCATCATTCCCTTTTCATCCCTTAACTTCTAACACTTCCCATTCCAACCATTAACATTATTTCTTCTATTTACTACACTTCACAATTGACACTACACTATTCAACATTGTCATTTTCAACTCTATACAACTCACCCTTTACTCCTTAACCATTTTTACATAACAATAAATTTGCAACCCTCCCCATTCATCATAACACCCTCCAACATATTAATTTTCAACTCTTTACTACTAAAACTTACATCCCCTAACATTCTTATAAAACATTTTTTTACTACCCTCCACAATCATCACTATACTCTTTCTACTGCACTATATTTTACTACCCTCATCAATCATCACAACACTCTCCAACACTTTATTTCAACCCTTTACAACTCACACTTCCCTCCTCAACCACGTTTATACAACACTATATCTTACAACCCACCTCAATCATCACAACACTCTGCAATACTTTCCATATCAACATTATGATTAACTCACCTTTCATTCCCAACCATTTAAATTATTTCCTATGCTTTACTGTCCTCACTAATCACTACTAAACTTTCCAACAATTCCCTTCTAACCCTCTTCAACTATCACTTCCTTTCAAATCCTTCTATCTATTTACTGTCCTCTTAAATATCACTACACTTTTCATTTTATCTAACACTTTCATTCTAAACCGTCTACTTACTAAATTATAATTACAACCTTCCTCAGTCAACATTTTCCTCTCCAACACGTCTATGTTCTCTTTACGCTCAAGCATTATACTTTCTACAGTCTATCGTCTACACTCTATAGCTTACATTCAAATTTCTAATATTCTACATACAGTATCTCATTTCCAAAACTCTTCACAAGTTGTTCAAATACGCTTACCACCACTGCTCAATCATTTTACTGGAGCACACCACTCTCCATAAACAATTCACTTTAAATGCATATAGAAAAAAACAGATATGATGCCTCATCTATGTCCTATCGCAGTGCTACAATTATGTTTCTCGTATACTCAACCGCAGTATCCCAACTTTCCAACTAGACCGGCATGAAATTGGCAAAGTGTTAAGAAGAGTCGAAGTGGCTCGTCTGTGATACCTGGGGATGCCACCAATCGATTCAGCGAACACTATAATCAAGTATCCTATATATTCAGCTGGAATGGTCAAATATTGACAAAGTGTTAAGAAGGGATGAACGTCTCATCTGTAGCATATGCGAGTGCCACTATTCGATTCACCATATGCTAAAACCAAGTATCCCAACTTTTCAGCAAGAATGGCCAAATGTTGAGGAAGGGTTAAGAAGGGGCGAAACGACTCGTCTCTGGCACATCGGAGTACCCCCAATCAATTCGCCGTATACTGGAACCAAGTATCCCAAGTTTTCATCTAGAACGACCAAACATTGACGAAGTGTTGAGAAGGAACGAAATGGCTCGTCTCTGGCACATGGGTGTGCTACCATTAGATTCGCTATGATTGAAAACAAGGGTGCCCAAACTTTCAGTATGTCTGATGCTAGCAAGCTATTGACTGTATTTTGGACTTTTGTCCCATAATTTAGGACAATGAGTACGATTTTGGGTGTTGCCTACCCGGATTCCATGTCAAAAATGGTCATTTTGGGTACTTTTGCCTCCCGCGCCTCCCCCGGATTCCACTGTAGTGCACGTATCATGTATACAGTTTTTCTACCATCCATTTATACTCAATCCTAAATCCCACCTCAACCTTTTTTTTTATCCATCCCACCTCTACTCAATTATTTACCATTTAACCTCATATTTAAGCAACCATACATTTACTCAACATACCAACAAAACACATCTTTATTCTACTTTATCAATCACTCATATTTTACTCATATTCAAACTATACAACACCCGCCTCACAACACATACATCTAACACTACATTTCCACCACCATCATTCTATACTTCACAATAATCATTTTATATACCAACTACATATACTTCAACTTTAAAAGTTACCCTCTACATAAATTTCATCACATCACCACCCTCTTATCCAACATTATACTCACCCTACTTTCCAATCGAACATTTCACTTTCTATTAATTATTTCTTTTAATATATATACAATCAATACAATCATTTCACCTCCAACTATCATTTTCTCTCATATTATACAACTCGCTCCTCACACCAAATCACATCCACTTTTTTCTTCCATTATCATTCCCTTCTCAACCCTTTACAACTCACACTTCTATCCTCAACCATATTTATTCAATATTTTTTTTACTACCCTCCTCAATCGTCAATACTGTGGTGTAGTGAACGCAACTTTGGGTGGTCCACCTGCAAGGCGGACTTAACAAGAGCGAC